>OY744534.1:58010053-58105053 GCA_963556195.1 Sepiola atlantica
CTATGTTTTTATTTTTTTGTTTTCTTTTGTGTGCCTATGTTTGACCCTACTGGCCAGAAAAATGTGGGTTCCGATTGTTCTCTTAGTTAAATGAAGCAAAATAGAAAAGAATGGGTAGATTAATATGTGAGGAAAAAAGGTCTGACTACCCATAGAAGGTACCTCCCTCCGTCTTATTCTTTGTTAAATGGTATCTTCATTCTCACCAGGTCATTTGCAAAGTAGTCGGTCTAGAAATAATGCTACCAGCACATGGCTTTGAAAACTGAATAGATTCGTCAAAGTTCACCTAATTTTCTTTGCATGCTTTAAATATGACTGGTATTATTTAATGATTTTAACTTGTCATCTTGACTAGTACCCGGGCGTAGGATTACCCCTCTCGGTGTGATGGGCCCATATATGTTGTCAGGTAATCGATTTAAAAGAAGGAAAACTCTAATATGAAAATTGTGCTACTGACTACTTACGCCTTAGCACAAACCGCTGGAGGAGTGAGGCTTCCTTAGTTTTGATCGACAGCTTCCCTAGAGCTGGAGTCTCGAAAAAAATACCCAGTTTGCAAACCTAAAATTGTTTAAGGAGTAGATGTAATATGCCTATCGCCCAGCTTTTGTACGTATTTGTCTAGTAGCCAGTCGCATAGGTACTAAGACCTCAAAGATACCCAGTGCTTCGCCTTCGACAATTACTAGGACAATGAATGTCGTTTCTCTTCCTCTCTATCTAGGAAATTATGGGAAAATTGTTTGTCACTAAGTCTGGGTCGCTCTGGCAGGTTGAGGGTACAGGTTAAATAGTTTGTATGTCTGTTGTTTCCGACTGATAGTGCATAAGCCATAACTATTAGGTAGCGCTAAGAGCGGCTGCTCTATCAACAGTTATGTAATATCGTGGGTAACTCTATGTGCCATGTCACGCATGGAAAGGGACAGAACAGTTATCAACGGTAGGCTTATCTGACCCCACTACCCTCAATGAATAATATTCCGACTAATGATCTGGTTGTGTGAGCTTATTGACACCAAACAAGCACTCACTTTCCCCTCCCCACTATATCTAAAAACCAAAATGACAGCACAAAGAAAACTAAATCAGAAACCTACCAAAAACATCTTCACCTCCGATCTTGAAGCTAGCATTCACAAATATCCGGGGCTGAGAACCAAAATCAATGACGTAGAAATATTTCTCCGAGTAAACTCCCGGATATCCTAGCACTAAGTAAAACAACCTACAATCTGCAATCTCTTCACACCATTTTGACATGACTAAATACATTCCACTACCGTAAAGACTCTGACAAACACCCTCCCCTTTATTAGAGAACATAGGCTAGAATCGAATGATGAAGCCAACATGTACTTTAACCTTACAGCACAGCGTATGTTACTTATATTTCTTACACCGTTCTCCTACGACCCAGGACAGTACCCTGCTTAAAGTTGCCTCTTAAACTATAGATACAGCACTCGCATTTGACTCGAGTGCCCTAATCCATGTATTTGTGGATTTTAATGTGCATCACCGTGACTGGCTTAGATTCTCCACCTATACAAACGCAGCTGATATAAGCTACCTATAGTTTCTCTATAGCGCACTCCCTCTCACAGACTGTTACGTTCCCGACCAGCCTCCCTTATTGTGGTGACCAGCAAGTCTCACATCTCGACTTATTCTCGACCTCACTACCCGAGGCTTGTGTGATGAATGCCCATAGCGTGCTCGTGAACGCTGATTATCTTATGGAAATAATTGATATCATCCTAAAATCTCGTCCCAGAGCTGATGAGCCGTTGCTCAAAACGACGACATACTGCAAGCAGGCTGATTGGCAATCCATCAGAGATAACATCAGAGACACTCCATGGAGTAAACCTTGTTCTATCCCTGGTGATCAGTGCATTAATGATGTAACCGTATGGTGTAAAGCATGGCATTGAACAGCATGTCCCTACGCGAAAATTCCACATCACCCCCCCCCCCATTTCTCCACAATGGTTTACCTCGAACTGTGCATCTGCTATTGCACAAGGGCAGCAAGCATTAAGACAATTCAACCGCCAGAAGAGAACTAAAAATAAACAGAAACTTTTAGCGTCAGGAAATCATTGTAACATTATATTAAATGAAGCAAAGAAAGGGTTAACAGAGATGACCAGAGATGCATTAAGCCACAGAAACTAGGTACTCGCGACTTCTGGAACATATTCAATAGTGTGGTAAATAATAGGCACTTAATAATTCCACCGCTATGCAACCACAATTCTGTCTTTTGTCTGGCAACTAATAACCATAAAAACAAACTTAGACCAAGTAGATTTTCGAGACACCACACAGAAGCTTACACACAACATACACACAAACCTTTCCACAAACCTAATGAGACACTCCAATACATACACAATTGATTCTGCCACCTTCCCCACTATCTTTAAGAATTTTGTCAATAATATCAGCCAAAGAATCTCAAACCTCTCATCCAGTCCTGAAATTGTCTATGATGCAGGACTCTATCACAATAAAGCACTCTGCGACAGCGGGTTCAGACAGGAAATCTCATACACCCTCACCCGAGACCAGTCACGAGAGAGCCGCAATAGAAGGAGGTCGGTGATCTGGTGTTCCCGCCTTTCGTCATCAATACCAAGACAAGGGTAGCCCACCTTTCCCCTAAGTTACTCGACAAACATTCCCCCTACACACAACCTGCACAAACTATTTAACTGAAATACAATTAAGGTTAGCTACTCCACTACCCACAACAGGTTTGGCCTTTTGGCTAAGATCAAAGTGTAGTATCTGTTCCAATGGATACTGCATCCCATAGACTGGTATTGTCTTGGCCTTCGGTTCTTGATTTACGCCTATCTATGGGTCTGTCTTGTGCAGTTCTAAAAGGTCCACCCTCCCAGGCTTCGCCTCTCCTCTTTGGGGAGTAGTAAGTTTATTGCTTACTGCCTGAGACGCCCATACCGGGGAATACCGACGGGGCTGATCAGGCAATTTTTAAACCCCACTTTCCCGACCCGACCTTGGATCACATCTTACTTGTGGGAGTAAGATAAAAACTGGCATTGTGCCTAACTCCTGGAGAGGAGTAAATCAATACTCCACTACCCCATCC
Source organism: Sepiola atlantica (assembly GCA_963556195.1). NCBI lineage: Eukaryota > Metazoa > Mollusca > Cephalopoda > Sepiida > Sepiolidae > Sepiola > Sepiola atlantica. The sequence continues at coordinate 58,013,181 of OY744534.1, forward strand.
ATAAGAACACTCTTCTTTGCAGAGCCCAAAGCACAGTAAACACAGGCTGCCTATGCCAGGACAAAAACAATTGCCCCTAGAGGAGAATTGCAAAATTGATTTCCTTGTATATGAAGCCACTGTCACGAACCAGACTGGCGGCAGAGCTGAAAAATATATAAGCATGACACAGGAAAGTGTCAAGCAAAGATTGTACGCACACAGAAACAGCTTCAAATATAAAAACAAGGAAAATACGGCACTTGAGACGCGGATATTGCGACTTAAAGATGAAGGGACACCATTTACCATCAAATTGAAAGTAATAGAGAGAAGACCATCTTTTTCTCCAGCTATAAATAGATGTATTCTGTGTGATGCAGAAAAATACCATATATTAAGGGCCATTATTGACCCAAATACGACATGCCTGAACGTTCGAGACCGAATCCTTAAAGGATGCCCCAGCAAGAGACAAGCACTACGTATAAATTGAACTTCCCGCCCTCTCTGCCCAATACATAACCCCATAATTGTCTCACAAAATACCGACTTCTACTCCGGAAAATCCTTCCAACTATCACTCCCATAAATATATATAAAAAATGGGAATAAATATCTTAATATTTTAATCGGCCTACCTCTACACCATAATTAAAACTAGCAATGTGCACCACATAAATAGGAAATGGTAATTTTCCCAATAAAGGTTTTTCCAGTTATTAAGAGGGTAACACCCCATTTCACGAATATAATTCAACAACCTTTAAACATCTTTTAAACAGGTTCAATCTTGTCGATATTATTCTTGTTCTTATGTCTAGATCCGACTCAATCAGTATAACAATAGTATTATTCCCATAAGTCCTCACTATACCTTAGTTAATAATGTTTAATCCCGAATACAGAATCATTAAGAACATTGTAGAGTTACTTCCCTTGGATCGTCTGCCAGCTGCAAAGACCCGACTCGGTTAAAATCTTAATTTAAATTCCTTTTGGATTGATTTAAAGTCTTTTAATCCAGGCCTTGAATTTGAATTTGATGTGTTTTTTTTTTACTTTTTTATTCTCTCGTAAGTTAAAAAATTAAACCCATATTCTCTCTTGCCCATTTTCTAGAAGACACATAATTAACCCTCTAAACATTAACGGCCAAATATACGCTCCTAATAAACATTCAACTACGGGACCTTTATAGAGATTTTTTTTTCAATTTTATATTTTTCAATTTTTCCCAAATTAAAATATCAATTGTTACATTTCACCTTTTTCTTTCGAACCGTATTAAACGTGATAGTCTCACACCTCCCTAACACTAATTTTAAACAAATATACACAACCCTCTAAAGCAAATAACGTATCCAAAAGAGAGTTATACGTGAATTCACATTTCTGTAACAGTTGACAAAATAAGCTGTAGAGAGTCGGATGGTTAAGTCCTTAAAGTCCTTATGAGCTTGAAACAGACGGTACTAATGTCGTACTAATTTTTTCTGTACCAAAAAATTAATAAATATTACCCACTTAATTTTGATTCTCAATTAAGCGAGCACTCTGCTGCGATTTTTCCCACCATATTACAAAAGAAGTTATATATATATATATATATATATATATATATATAGTATCGTACATGTATTGTATTAGTTTCTGTAAATGTAAATCCGTAGAAACTCAAGTGTTTATAAAAAGTGCTCAATACCAAGTAGAGCTGTTTATAAGTATAATTTTTTATTTATACAAACATTAATGGTTACATATGTGCATACATGTTTCGGCTGCACTTTTCCAAGAAAGTCAACCTCTTCAGACCGGTCTGAAGAGGTTGACTTTCTTGGAAAAGTGCAACCGAAACATGTATGCACATATGTAACCAATAATGTTTGTATAAATAAAAAATTATACTTATATATATATATATATATATATATATATATATTTCAGCGGGGAATAATGCATTCAAAGTATTTTATTATTGTGACTGTCTACATTTGAGCTCTTAGATAACAACAGTAAAACAGCGAAGCAAAATTAAAGAATTCCGTTCTTGAAAGTTATCTTACAATTTTTCTTTTCTTTTCTCTCTACTACAGTTCATCCGGCGACACAGTCTGCTTGTCTGTTTTATTGAGTGTAAAATCAATAACGTTTAGTTCTCTTGTTCAAATCATTTTAAGTGTAACCAATATTCTAGAATTACCCCTTCCTTACTCAGTGGGCATTGTGTGTGTACTTACTTGATACTTTTAAAACTAGACAAATTTATGTATCTATTTATCTATTTGTAAGTGTAGAGGACCATTAGAGAGCATCCAATGATGCCCCTCGAATATAAATACAATCAGGGTGAGAGTGGGGTGATCGATGCAATCTGATTTGGTGTATTAAATTGTCTTAACATAGCCCATATCCATGAAGAATTCAAATCCAACCAGACATATGCGCGCTCACTTTGGGCAAAACCATTTTCTTGTGAAGCGTGTGGTTCAGCGTTTACTGTGAAATCAAATTTAAAAAGACATATGAGAACGCACACTATTAACCAATTATCTATGCCAGTGATAACATACAGCTTTGGAATTATTGATTGGTCACAAAAGGACATTAATAGAATAGACACTAAAACGAGAGAAAAAATTGACAAAGTACAGATTAATGTACAGGAAGCAGTGTCTACCAAAACTGTATCTGACAAGAGGAGCAAGAGGTATGGGTCTCTCAGAAATTGACTATCAATATAGAGCCACTATTGTGAGCACCGGCCAATATCTGATGAGCTCCCAGAATCCAAACCTTATGATGATACGCCAACAATGGCGTATAATGGGTTAGTGGGGCATAATGGTTCAACTCAAATACTTCTTTTATTTTCTCCCAACTATGCTCTCCTTCCTGGGTTTCCAGCTTTGGAAAGTGCTTCTGGTTGACTGGCTGAACTTTTCATGATACAATTGTCTAATCTACTTCTGAGGAAAAGAACGTTGGCTTGGAAAACATCAACAAAAATTGAGATCGAGACATTACTGACAGAGTTACAAAAATCACAAAATTTCCAAGATAAAGAATAATGGGTCACCTCAGATTTTAATTGAGGGCGCCCTGATTCCGCTCTCTGTTGGCAAAAAATAGTTAGTAATTTGTACTAATGAGCTTGTGTTTTTACATTTGTGTTATATATTTAGATGGTATGGGATGCTAGGATGATTGTCTAGGTGAAAATACGCGTTGCCTGCGGGAGACTGTGTATATAACATATGTGTGCTATTCTATATTTCGCCTAGTTATTATTTTATGGAGATGTTCTGCATTCTTATGTTTAATAATGTTATAGTAATGGTAGCTATAAATAAAATAGCCCTCCAAGCAACTATTGTTGTTATGTTGCCTGTTGGAAATTCTTATTACCCTTTGTTTTGACAAAATGTTTTTTTTTCATTATTATTGAAGAGACAAAATGGTGACTCATTATACCATACCACCTAAATAATTTCACCAATGTGTATACCGTGTGGTAGAACCCATTACATTTTTGCAAAGTGTGATTACATTGTAGAAAAAACTGAAAAATGGACTCATTATACATGTGTTTCACATTAACTTAAGAAAAAATACTTGCTTTTCATAAGTATTAATATAAAATTGTTTTTTTCTCTTTCAAACTCGTCAAAAATCGACCTATTATGCCCCACGACAGCCTATTTATCTCTACGTTATGAATTAGTTTTAAAACAGAAAAAAAAGCTAAATTCGAGAAGTTAGAAAATTATCCCCCCTTATATTTTCTTCGGTATTTTTTATTATTGTACGTAAGAATACTAAATAGATTCCGCGCTTTAAATTATGGACCACCACTTCGATGGATGTGATAGTTATATTTCATACGTATATATAAGTTGGCGATATATAATGTACTTGCTCTTACGCTCCTATATTGAATTATTGGCCTTGGGTCGCCATCAATGGATTTTTTCTGTTGTACAAAATGGTCATAAACAACGTTTTAAGTGTAATTAAGACGATTTGAAAGCGATCGAAATAATTGAACCCTACAAAAAATTAAACTTTTGTATTAGAAGTATGTGATATTTTTAATAAGAAAGTCAAAATACCATTTTTACTTGATATCTAATATACATTTGAAAAATATTCCAGAAAGTTGTAATAAATTTGAATGAAATTCGACGTTAAAACTTAATAAGGGATATTTTGGTTTGTTTTGATGGTGCTGTTGTAGAGAAAGGCGCTCCTGTAGAGAAAGGCGCCGAGGCAAAGCAAATAAGTCTCGTTCTCTAACAGATTCTATCATTTGTCTATGAAGCGCATTTGGGACGCAAAAACAACGCAATTTAGAGGAGTTGTACACTTTATTTTTTTTAAGTTAGAAAAGGCGACGATAGTTTCAGAGAAATGTAAATTTTTATTAAAAATTCTTGTAATAACTTCTTATTGTAACAAAGTTTGAGGTCTTTAACATTTAAAAATAAAATGAAAAGAAAGCTGCGACGAACGTGTTTTACATTAATGGAAGAAACAGTCGTCGCAGTTTTCTGTTCTTATTTTTATTAATATTAAACACCTTAACCCTTTTTTATTAACATGTTACATTACAAAAAGTCGTCTAAGTTTTCTTTAATAAAAATTCCAATTTCTCTGTAACTATCGTATTGTTAGTTTTAAACAAGTAATGTTATGTTTATAACGTGTATGTAACAATGCAAACGAATGAAAGTAACTTACGATTACCCGAACTGTGAGGCGGAGACGCCATTGTGATTACTATGTTAACTGTTTGTTTTTGGTAACCTTCATTCGGAAAAGTGATTAAATTTATTCTGTATGGCAGCACGTAACTGATTAAATAAAAGAATACTTATATTCCGCCATTCCTCGAATACTGTAAAGAAAGCCATAGGTAGAATGTAATTGAATTTCAGGGAGCGATAGTTATTTCTATACAGAATTGTATGTAACATGTATGCAATAATAACAGTTTACAAAAGTAAATTATAACGGTGGCTTAATAGTAATTCGCTATTTTAAGGAAATACTCGGTCTATAAGAGTGAAGTGACAGTAGATTATTGTATGAGAGTAAAAATGTTGGCTACTCTCTTTGTGGAAAACGTATTTGGGAGATGCCAGATCAAAATTAATGTAATAATGTTAGGAATATGATAGAATGTACGCAGATCTTTTAGCAACACGCATTAAGAATTGGTGTATCTTTTAGGTGAACAATCTTTTAGAGGAAATTATCGATTGTGTTACTATAATTACTGTAGCTATACGGGAAAATCGACATCACTTTATATATACATATATATATATATATATATGTATATATTTGTATATATATATATACATATATATATATATATATGTATATATATATATATATATATTTATATATATATATATATATATATATATATATATATATATATATATATATATATATATGGTAAAATGAAAAAGGAAAACCAAAAACTGGATGTTTTTTATGTGTACATCAACGTTTCGTCTTTATTTATAAGACTTCATCAGGATGATGATATAGGGAAAAGATATCATGCAAGCACAGATACATGTAGGGTAGACATGTTGGGAAGAAAAATAACATACACCCCCCACACACAAACATTCCAACTCACTCTTCCCCTTCAATCTCGACCACAGCCATCTGGTCAAACACCCCCTCCCCCTCTTCCTCCAATCTCTCTCTGCCATTCATTTTACCCCTGCTCATTCCCCACCTCTTTCTCTCATCGCCAGCCACAGTAGTCCTTGCTCCCTCCACCCTTCCCCTTTTTCTCCCACTCATTTTCATTCTCTAACAAGTACGGACGTCCAGCAAGACGCTGCCATTATTTTTCATTTCATTTTATTTTTCTTCCCAACATGTCTACCCTACATGTATCTGTGCTTGCATGATATCTTTTCCCTATATCATCATCCTGATGAAGTCTTATAAATAAAGACGAAACGTTGATGTACACATAAAAAACATCCAGTTTTTGGTTTTCCTTTTTCATTTTACCATCACGTCGGATTACCTTCATCCTTCTCTTCCCATATATATATATATATATGATACATGTGACTTATTTTAATACTTTATTTCAGCCCCTGAGACGAAATTCACCTACATTGACGTTTTTTTTTTGTTTTTTTTTTGTTTGTAAAACTTAATTATGTTCTACAAAACCAAAAACAAAAACAACAGCCCCTCTCCCTTTTTCCCTCCCCTTTTTTATTTTTATTTTTCTCACCCTACTCCCGGTCCTGGATATGACCTTAAACTACATCCGATGGTGAGATCCGGCTTACGGACTTTGGGGAATGTGGAGCCTCCTCTTAATTACCATTGCTCCCAGGTCCACCCTGACCCGGAGTGGTAGTACCTGTTAGGGTCCCAACTATGAGTTAAATAGAAACAGATATTAAAAGGGGAAAGAAACAAAAAAGAGAAGAAAACAAGACCAGATTCGGCATTAAATAACCCAAAAAGGGTTGATATGCTGTAAAACAAAACTACCAAACCTTTATTTCAGCCTCACAGACAACTCAATCATCAGAAGGGTATTAGAAAAGAACATTAATCTCTTCATATATTTGAATACGAATTCGAACAAATAATTATGTATAAAGACGTGTTGGGTGTTTGTAATACAATTCTGACGATCGGATATTCCGTGAAACTTCAGTAAAGTGTAAAGTTAAACTACAGTTATTATGTATTATTGTTAATAAAGCTGTATTTGAAAATGTATAGAGTGCTTACTGTTTGCAAGATCTACTGTCTTAAGAGTTCCGATTGTGAGAAATTGATTTTCATCTAAATATACGTATATATAATAAATCGGTAGTAAATATTTCATCTTTATTCCACTGCTCGTGCATAGAGATAAGACATTGTCGGAGCAGTTTATGGATCAATATAATATGCTTTGAGGTTTTTATCTCCCTAAATATGAAATCCTGTAATTGATTTTCTGACAATGATGGCCACTTAAAACAAAATTCTCTATAAAAAAAAGTAAAAAGCTGCCTTTTTATCAACTGAGTTAATGAGAAAAATGCCTCAAATACAAATCATTAAAAAGTTAACTAATCTAGTTAAAGACAGGAAAGTTTTGGGACTTCAGACATATGAATTTACTTAGAAAATATACATTCCGTTCATTGCAAAAGCTACTACGCGTTGCTCAGAAGAAAGTTAAAAACGTCACGCCAACTAGTATACTACGAACTGTTTTCGATAATATATTTCTTCTAAAGTATTATCTACCTTTTTTAGAATGACTTTCGCATTTTGGCTGTTGTTATCAATATTTCGGCCTGTTTTCTTTTTGGCCTTTTTTCATGTGTCTTGTGTTAAAACTTGCTTAAAATTCAGAAACCCTCAGGATACTATGCACATTTTAACCAACGTTTGTTGAACGGCCAAGATACTTGTTAAACTTTGTAAGGTATCTTGACAATCTGGGTTTAATTCCTAGCAACAAGTACCATTCTGTCGGTTAAAAAAATAACCGGCAGAATGTCACAAAACTGGAAAATTGAATGCGATTTCTATAGACCAAGATCTTCACTAGAAGGTTAGTTACAAAATTCGATAATGGCTCCCGAATACAAGAGTGCCAAACAGACTAAATGTAGTGATAAAATATCCAAGATGAGGGAAACAGTAAGAGAATTGTGAATTATAATGAACATTCTTTATTCCAAAAAACACAAAGATATATATTATTGGTGTCTAAGCGGCCTTTCCGCTTATATCTGCAATTGGATGTGAGTATTCTGTTCGTCACGACTCTTACTACAATTGAAGAGAAAACGTGTTGTCTATTCTTCCCTCTTTGGCATTGTGTGCAGTATATTTAGGAAGCGATGTCAGAGCTAGAATAGCGACGTAGTCTATTCCGCTTCCTGTCTCGCTCTTCCGTCTCTCTTAATGCAGGATTTTGATCGTAGTTAGCGTGTATTGACGGTTGGTGTCGAGGCGTTCGAACCACAATCTGTTCTGGTGTACTTTGAGCCAGCACGGTTTACGAGTAAAACGGTCAGAACCTTCTTAGATGCCGGATAATTATAAACTTGTGAGAGGTCATATTATATAGTTTTCCTTTTACTTACGTTAATGCAATAACTTTTAAAACTTCAGATTAGTATGTGTTTAATTATTTATACAGCTTAATTCCTCATGTCTGAATATCCAAACTAACCCTTGTGTTATTTCCTGTCATTGATTAAAAAAGGGCACGATCTCGATTGTTGGATGCCCTTAGTAGATTTATTTGGACACAACGTGTTAACAAACTCTTATTCGCCATCTTGTTTTTTATTAGTTAGAATATATATATATATATTTTGTACGTACATAAAAGTATTTTCTTTTATGTACGTACAAAAATAAAAAAAATATATATATTAACGAAAAATACGTCCTATGATGTTAAGGGCGACTAATAATGCAATTTTCTGCATCTTAATCACTTAGGAAAGTGAGACAATCGAAATAATAGTAAGCAAAATAACAACGAACGCTACAATCACTAATAAAAATAATTACATAAAAATACAATATATATATATATGTATATATATATATATATATATATATATATATATATATATATATATATATATATAGAGAGAGAGAGAGAGAGATTGATAACTATTTACAACGTATAATATTAATGTATTTAATTATTATACAAACCATTTTCACAAACAGTGGACTGAGTTTCGCTATAATTTTGTCAATCTTTGCACTGTACATTCTCTTTCACCGGATTACTTAGAGATGGTCATAGTAAAGTGGATATCGACGTTGACGTATGACTTGAGCGTGCCAAGTTCGAACTCTGTCTGTTCCATAACACAACTTTCACTATCGATTATGGGAACCTTATGTGCCTTACTTGTAGCTCGGTCATTCTAGAAAGAACAAGAGAAACCAATGCCAACAACTGCTATCATCTCTTTGCCTCGTGTATCTAACTGGTTGAGTTAACTGACTATATGAGATTACTACTGCCTTCACCCCAAGTGCTTTTCTTCGACAAATAAAAGCCGTTTATATTTCGCATCCAAAGTACTATATACACATATTTTAACACATCTACCATCAGTTACTGAAACCGCATCTACTGATTTTCTGAAGAAAATTAGTTTATTAATGAGTCGCTATATATCGAGGCTAAAATACTTTAAGACAAGTTAATGAGATCAACAGATTGATACTTTAATTGTAGGTAACATTGTGAGAAGAATGCAAATCGACACATACTATCCACTTCAAGACCCAGACATGTTTCCACTTTTTTTATGGAAATCGCTCCAGACAAGGCATGAAGTCACTTGATATTAGAAACTAAAATGAACGAAAGATGATTGTCGCAAAGACAGCGGATGCCTATTGGCTTTAGTCTTGAAAAGTCCAAGGCTATAGGTAGGAGGAAAACACTCAGCAAGAGAGTTCCACAAGCCTGAAGTTTTTAGAAAAAAGCTACTGGAATAGGAAGCGGTATTACAATGAGGTATCAAAACAGCGAATTGAAATCGACAACTAGACCAACGAGTCAAATGAGCTGGAACAAAGAAAGTAGGGAATTGATAAGACAACTCTGAAGAACTCATGCCATACTAGTATTTATACAAAATACTGAGACTAGCAATAGTACGTATGTGAGAGAGAGAGAGAGAGTGAGAAAGACAGAGAGAGAGAGAGAGAGAGAGAGAGAGAGACAGAGTAAGGCCATCAACTAATAGATACATTTTTCTCTTTATCAAGAACACTGAAATGGGACAGGGATCCACCAGCCCTAATATGGCAACAGTTGTCAGAAAGATCGCTGATGGAATGCGATGACTAAATACAAAAAAGGGGAAATCAAAAATTACGAGGCTTTTCTTTTATTTTATTCCTTTGTGAAATTAATTGCTGCAGTTACCATGCCACTTCAGAAGCTAGTAGCGATTACTGACGTCCAGATTGAATTCTAAATAATACTATATGCTACACACTTTCTGATCATATCAATTACTCGCAAGAATTATATTTCAGTCGTAAATTATGAGCTCTAATAATAAAGAGCTCCATTCCAATCACCCTTTTTTCCCCTACTTACAATATTTTGATAATTTTTTTTCTTCGTTTCTTACTGTTCGGCTTTGAAGTAAAGTAAACAGAACAAAATATATACACATTTTACTACCGACAATTTCTTTAGTATTTGTCTCAGTAATTGAAATATACAACCATAACGAATCGTTCACGAAGTCATAGAAAATTTATGTGAAAATATCTGTAAGAAACGTCTACATTTATCTTTTTATTCGGAGGTCATACGGGAAAAGCATTTCAGATTCAAGTCCTATAGATACCTCTTTGATCAGCGTTTTTATATTAATACATTACCGCTTTATAGTTTCCCTCTCGTCGGTTTTCAGCGCGATACTCTCTTATTTATGGTCAATAACGGTTGAAGAATGTCTTTTTCCCCATTTCTCAATGTGGTGTTAGATCATTTGCCAATCGCGTATAATCACTATTTTATTGTTTAGCAAACTCGTAACACATCTTAGTATACATTTAAGTAAGCATTGACTTCAAAGTCAAACCGTTTATTGGTTTTGCAATTAGAAGTTGAGCTTTATGATTTGAAGTTGAACGTCTATAATATGAAGTTCAACTGTTGTAATTTAAAGTTGAGCTTTCTTTTATAAGAACTCTTATGATGTGAAGTTGAGATTTTGTAAGTAGAAGTTCATTCTCAGTGAATTAAAGTTGAGCTTTCGTAATTTTAAATTGAGCCTTTTTAAGTACAAAGTTGATCCTTTGAAATTCGATGTTTAGCGTTTGCAATTTTAAATTGAGTGTTCTAATTCAAAGTTTATTTTTTGTAATTACAAATTAACGTTCTGTACGCGTTTCTAATTATAAATTAATGTTGTGTAAATTGAAGTTCAAATTCTTGGAATTGAAAACTGAGTTTCTGTATTATAAAGTTGAGCTTTTATAATTAAAAGTTAAGTGTTTTTGATCTGATTTTGAGCTTTTGTGGTTAGTAGTTGATCGTCTGTAATTCAAAGTTGAGCTTTTGTAATTCTAAGTTAAGCTTTTTACGTTGAAGTTGATATTTTTTTAATTAGAGGTTCAACTTTTAGAATTTGAATTTCAGCATTTATAACTTTTATTTAAGCTTAGTTTACTTTGTAGATTAAATGTGTTTAATTGACGCGCCTTTTTTTATTTGAATTTAAGTTGTTTTTTTATTAGAATACGTTGAGCGTATAAAATTTTACGTAGTTCTTGTATAATTTTAAGTTGCACATTATCTGAAATGTAAGTTTAGCAGTTTTTATTTGAAACAAAGATATTTTAAATTTCAATGTTTTCTTAATTTACAGTTGAGCTTATTTTAAATTTGAAGTTGATATTGTTTTAATTCGATTAGGCTTTGAAATAAGGCAAGCAAAATAAAATTAATATAAACATATGGCGTCAATTTTCTTACATTTTTTTTGATAATTGGCATATAGTATTCCAGTCACAAATGTCCATTATTCTGATACTCGTCTCCCTTAACACTCTCTTGATTTTGTCTGTGATGCCCCTCGTCAGTTTAAGAATAGTCTGTATATTCTTTCGATAGACATTATCTTTGGGATAACCTTACACATAAAAATATGGGAGGTTATGATCCGGTAGATGTGAAACTAATTTAGGAGCATGCGTCCTACTGCTGAGGCGATTACTAACGTGCAATGAGCAGAGACTGTGAGAGATTCAAGATTTAAATTTAGTAGACAAATAAGGCATAGACTCAGGTATATAAGCACCAAATATTGTTTGTTTGTAGAAAGTAATGTGAATTTCATTACCGATTTCATTAGTAGTATTTTATAGAGAGGGGTTAACTTGCACATCCACCAGAAATATACACGAATTATTTGGCAATATACAGATGATAACATGATCTGGTCATGATGTAAGGTAATCTCATTTTTATCTAAGTGCAAAATCGTTGTCCAAAATTATGAATACGAAATGGATAGTCTAGAGTTATCGTTTGATTCGTAGGTCAGACGGGCAAACGCAAAAAGCCTTTACGATCGAAGCCTTGGAAAGAAATCCGTGATGAGCGTCTTTATATCTCTTACATCAGCGGTTTATGGGCTATCCCTTGCCAGTTTGTAAAACGACACTTTCTTCTTTATGGCCAATAATGGTCGACGAAATGTCTTTTGTCCGTTCCCTTATCTCACATTAGATCATTTGTGAACCCGACAACACGGATCTTTGGTCAATATAATTTACTTTATGGCCGTGAGCTTCGCTTAAATAGATTATTTAATACTTAAGTAAGCGTACTTCATGCGGCTTTTCCTCTCGTCTAAATAAACGGTCGTACTTTAATTTGTCTTTGTCTTCGGTAATTGCTTCCAACATTACCGGCTACAAAAACTTAGAGTTCCCAATGGAAAAACGATATAGAGTTTAATTTCCACAGCAGAAAAAAAAACATATTTAGAATGGTATCGTTCTATTTGTTTCTTAAATAATGTATCGGCATCGCTGATTCAAATTTATTACAGAGCGCTGGCATAATTACGACGAAAACCCTTCACCAGTTGTATTACAGTTGAAAAGTAGAGATCTGCTAACCAACTCTTATCTGCGTGGACATTTATTTAGACTTGTGTTATAAGTCGTTGCAGATGGAATAGTTTTTATTTACTAGAAATTAAGGTGTTGTTGTTTGGTTGCTAAGTTTTACGGCATATCCACACTTTTCGTGATATTTAATGCTGAATCCGGGCATGTTGGTAAAAGTGTTTATGGCTCAACTTCTTTATATCTTCAAATATTTGTTCACCGTGTTTGGTTTGATTGTTTTCTTCTACAGCATATAAACCCTTTTAATGTTATTTAATGCCTAATCCGGTATTTTATTAAAAGTTATTATGCTTGAAATTTTTTATATCTTCAAATATTTATTCATGATCATTTGCTTGGTTGTTTTCTTTACGGCATATCAACCCTTTTTGGGTTATTTAATGCCGAATCCGGTCATTTTGGAAAAAATGCTTATGCTTCAAGTTCTTTATATCTTCAAATATTTATTCACCGTGTTTGATTTTGTTGTTTTGTTTTACGGCATATCCACCCTTTTCGGGTAAATTAATACCGAATCTAGTCACTTTGGTAAAAGTTATTATTCTTGAAATTCTTTATATCTTTAAATATGTATTCATGGTGATTTGCTTTGATATTTTGTTTTACGGCATATCAACTCTTTTCGTTTATTTTAATGTCCAATCCGGTCATTTTTGCAAAGGTTTTTTATGCTTAAGTTATTTATGACTTCACATATTTATTCATGTTATTTGATTTGGTTGTTTCGTATAGTGAAATTGTTGTATTTGTTTTTAACTTTGCAGAACATCTTGGAGTTTTCAAAAGGGAACGGAAAAAATAACATCAATGTTAGGTTCATTTTACGTCAGGAATACGGTATATTCAGACAGCCTGATCTGGTAGTACCAGTAACAATTTTGGGTTCTCGAGGAGAGAGGGGATATATAGTTCCTATTTACTGACACTCATTAACCCTGATCCTCGAGTAGCCTTCGGGCTTTTATAAATGGTGATGCTTTAGTATAAAACAAACTTTAAAAAGTATACTTACGCTGACTGATTCCCATGAGTATGTAAGATTCCACTCTCATATCGTAGTTGTAAAAAAAGGGCCGTTTCAATAAACAGTCAAAGAAACAACACGTTCTTGATTATACATAAGAACGGTCCTTGTAAATTAGAGATTTCCATCAACAAAATACTAAATACTAATGTAAAAGAACAGTGTGTTAGGTTTCAAGCTTGTGTTACACATGACATTTCATAATCTTCCATTGTTAGTTGCTTGTTCCTGTACGCGCCTTTTCGGCGAACTGCCAGACTGAGGAAACGGCGGCTTTAAATAAGTTATTTCATACCTCGGAAAAGTATTAAAAAGTTGTTGAGAGACAAAGGAGATTTATTCGACTTTATCTTCGTTCCAAATAACTGACTAGTATGGTGAGAGGAGACAGATAGATAGACTGATAATCACTATTTAATAAAATCTTATTAGCACATTTGTCAAACTATATGTTCGATACTTCTATTGCTTCAAAGGAGCTTAATAATTCCTTCAACTACTCTCTTATTTATCCATGTGACGTCACATCCGTTTCTATCAATTCTCATAGCCGAGTTAAACTAACTTCGAATTTACTAAGGTGACCAGAACTGATTTTTCATGTTCTGTTATTTTCAACTAACCAATTTATATACAAGTGGGTTTACTCGCCTAATATTTAACAGGTGTTTACCTGGTCTTACAAACATCGATTTTCATTTCGACTCCTTCTGTTCGTATAAAAGTAGTTCTCTGTTTAATCTCTTTCTATCGATATATACTGATGGTGAATTATTGCTTCGGAGGTTTCAACGAGTCAGTGTAGCCTGTTTTTTTCTCTAATACCAAATGATAATATATTCTTACACAAAGACATGGGCCACCTTTACTTTTGAAAAGATGTAAGATATTCCGCGTTCGTTAATTTACGTACACGGTCGACCGTGGCTTGTCACAATAACAAGACAGGAAATATGAAAGGAGAATTAGAGTTTCTTATAATTCACGCGATAAAGCGTATATATGATACACGCTGTTACGATGTGATTGTATAGGAATATGTACACGGAATCCTCGCGTTCCGGCAGCGTAGCATTCTATTAGACACTTTCTCGTTGAAGACTGGCACTTCGGTATCTTGTGTGCCTCAGTCTCCTTATGTTTAGTTCCCCATAGACAATATGTGAACATTTTGTGAGAGTCTTTTATTTATTTTTTATATACTAATTAGGTACTGCTTATCAAGGCCGACATGCCACTCGAAGATAAATGTTACAGAGATTATCGGTTGGACGATGGACGCCATCGCGAGATGATTAAAAACAAGTGGTCGAATAAGTAGAAGATTACTTATGAGCAGTTAATTATCCAACATGATGGCTCAACAAGTATTTGTTTACATTAGACTTGAAGACGAAAATCTTTTAGTCGGTTAGGAAGCAACCATTGTGGTATTTTTTTACCCCAGATGAGATGTTCTAGGAAAAAAACTTTGTGCATGAAAGTTCGTTTTGGTTTTAGTACAGAATGATACAAAGATAGAGAGAGGGAAAGAGATGGAGATAGATAGATAGAGAGAGAGAGGGGGGGGGGAAATACAGTACTTTGTTGTAGTTATAACTAGGCGACTTTTTGTTGTGGATCTTTTACAGGGGACACCAGGGATTGGAGCTCAGTTTAGCACCTACCATGAACATTATGATACAGTAGAGGGAGAGAGAGAAAGAGAGAGAGAGAGAGAGAGAGAGAAAGAGAGTGACTAGCAACACCTCTTCTGTGTGAAAGGGGATGTAAAAAAAGAAAGGAGATAATCTTCATCTAGGATATATGTTAAGAGCTTCTCGTGTTCATTTTTACTTGTGAAACAACTGCAGTTCACCATAACAACGCAAACAACGAAGGATTAAAAAAACAACTCTATTATCTATTTTTATTTAAATGGAAAAAATAAAAACGCGGCCGAAATGTTAACCTAAACTAAATAAATAAAAATGGAGATAACTTATGTGGGTGTTGGTTGGGCGGAAAATTAACCACAACGAAATAGTGGTGCGAAGGAGGTGTAACCGATATAATTGTAGCGAATATTTAAACGTGTGTATTTGTATTATTAAAATACAAAACGCACAAGTTTAACTACCCCGATCTTAGCGCCGAACGCGAAACCCTATTGTTTCACTCTATTTTTCACTCTATGTTTCACTCTATTTTTCACTCTATGTTTCACTCTATTTTTCACTCTATGTTTCACTCTATTTTTGACTCTATGTTTCACTCTATTTTTCACTCTATGTTTCACTCTATGTTTCACTCTATTTTTCACTCTATTTTTCACTCTAGTTTTCACTCTAGTTTTCACTCTATTTTTCACATGCTCTGCAAGAGATGTGAAGCGTCTTCAGCACCGTCCTCGATAAGCTTTTGTCTACTACTCTCAAGCTAAAATTCTTTTCGATCATCTATTCGGCACTAAAAGGATTACCCTTCAAGAATCCTTTCTTTATTATCATGCTCCTGAATGTCTGTTGTGTTTACCTAAGGATTTATTGTTGTTTGCCTGTTTTCGCACCACGAGACCTGGTTCGAAAGACCACTATTACGCGTCTATACAAACAAAGCATCCGTGACTTCATGTAAGAAAGGATATTGCGTCCTCTTTAAATGAAGTAGAATGTAGAAAAAACTGTGTATTCACTAACGTCGAGTAACTTAAACAAACTTGTACTGGTACAGCTTTTGAAGATGACAACCCGAGTTTTCGTGCGGCCTTTTCCGACTGTTTACATGAACAGCCGGAACATGCCGAAGCGCCTATCCAATCAGAAGGCGAGAAAAGCAGACAACACGTTAAATTAAAAATTAATTATATCGTAAATTGGCGATTGTTAATGATTTCCGACAGAGAAAAAAGGGGTGAAAATAATAAAAAAATAAGTTACCAAAAGTAATAAAAGTAGATGGAAGTTAGGATTAGGGTTAGGGTTAGAGTTATGGTTAAGGTTAGGGTTAGGTTAGGGTTAGTATAGGGTTAGGGTTAAGGTTAAGGTTAGGGTTAGGGTTAGGGTTAGGGTTAGGGTTAGGTTTAGGGTTAGGTTTGGGGTTAGGTTTGGGTTAGAGTCAGGTTATGGTTAGAATTAGGGTTAAAGTTAGGGTTAAGTTTAGGGTTAGGGTTAGGGTTAGGTTATGGTCAGGGTTAGGGTTGGGATTAGGGTTAGGATTAGGGTTAGGGTTAGGGTTAGGGTTAAGGTTAGGGTTAGGTTAGGGTTAAAGTTAGAGGTACGGTTAGGGTTAGGGTTAGGGTTACGGTTAGGGTTAGGGTTAGGTTAGAGTTAGGGTTAGGGTTAAGGTTAGGGTTAGGGTTAGGGTTGGGTTAGGGTCAGGTTAGGGTTAGGGTTAGGGTTAGGGTTAAGGTTAGGGTTAGGTTAGAAAAAAACGGTTTGGCTTTTGTTTCGGTACTGATTTACAGTACAGAAACAATTTTTATTTAACTTTCTCGTAAACAAATATGACAGTTGTGTCATTATTTGTTTTCATCAAAAAATAAATAATTTTTGCATAAAGATAAAAATACGGTGAGTGTTTATCTTGCGTTAAGTTTCATTTCAGTATTCTTTTCTGTGTGAACTCCGCCTCGTTTTGATTTTTACGCTAGTCCGTTTTCATTCGGCTTGTCCGGTTGTTTAAGTAAGTTTACGTCGCAAAAGTCGGTATGTCTGGTTCAAAAACTGTACAATTAACTAAAAACCTTGACGAACCAATATAATACATTGATGATTTTTATGGACGTCGCTCCAGGTAGGCATGACACCAGTTGATGTAAGAAACAAACAAAAAAACGATACATGATTAACGCAAAGACAGAAAGATGCATATTGACCATAGTCTTGAAGAGACCAAGGCTATTGATAGAAAGAAACAAAGTCAGCGGGAAAAGAGTTGCATAAGCCTGCAGTTCTTTAAAAAAAAGCTACTAGAATTGTAAGCTGTATCATAACGATGAATCAGAACAGCGAATTGATGAAGACCACTAGACCAACAAATCAAACGAGCTGGAACAAATGAAGCAAGGAATAAATCAGACCTCTCCATGGGCAGCTGCACAACGACGTCGCTGGCCTATGCAACTTCTAGTCGCTCTGTGGATAACTTAAAGCGGGATATTTACTTGAAAATGATTTTGTAAGACGAAAACTAGCGATGACCAAACTCGAGAAAGGGACTGACTTTTCTTTATTATTGAGATGAACAATGAGCAATTCAATGAATTCCTAACTTGATAAGTGATAAAATAGCAATTTAAATATTAGGCTAATAAAAAGAAAACTAGCCTGCGTAAAACGGTTACGTAGTACATCTTTTTTTTAGTTTATTTATCGGCTTATTTTTAAAGAAAGCCGATTTAATTTTACAAACCTTATTTTTATGTATTTATTTTAATTTTAATTGTAACAAACGACGTCACTGCTTTTTTTTCAATTAATTCCTTAATATAAAAATAGCTGAGTTGTTTACAAGGAAACGGAAATGCATTAGTTCTAGTAATTGGATTTATATCTTAAGTAAACAATGTGTATATAAAGCGTTCACACCAGGGCCTGTTAGAGTTAGAGTATTTATTTACTCCTCTCCAGGAGTTAGGCATGAGGCCAGTTTTATCTTACTCCAACAAGTGAGATATGACCCACGGTCGGGTCGGGAAGTGGGGTTTGAAAAGCCAGCGCCCGAGATGTGAGCACTCTGGCCATTAAAAATTGCCTGGGCAGCCCCGTCGGCATTCCCCGGTAGGGGCGCCTCAGGAAGTAAGCAATAAACTTACTCCTCCCCAAAGAGGGGAGGCGAAGCCTGGGAGGGTGGACCTCCTAGAACTGCACAGGACAGACCCATAGACCGGTTTAAATCAAGCCCCGAAGGTCAAGATAATACCAGTCTATTGAGTGCAGTATCCATCGGAACAGATACTACACTTTGATCTTAGCCAAAAGAGAGTAGCCTACTATCAACTAGATATTTATAGGTTCGATCCCGCTTATGGGGCGGTTGCTATTATAGCCGCATTGAAGCTAAACAATCTGTTTCAGGATGTATATATAAGGCCCTCCTTCCCAGGTTGCCAACAATTATTAGCAACAATTTAAAGCTCTTTGTAATCCCGTTGTTGTCAGTGTTCATATAAAAGCATTGCAAACAGCGACGGGCACCTTAGCCAAGTCGCCGACTATAAACTTGATCGTCGAATGGCTTCTATGGTCATCCACAGACACATTTTCGCAGCCTTTCCGTGCGGGTAAACAAGCGTTCGCCTTAAGCCGGAACCAAACCTGCAGCAATCTCATTGATGATCAGCGATTCTAGCTTCTCGGCCTTTTGGCTAAGATCAAAGTGTAGTATCCGTTCCGATGGATACTGCACTCCTGTCCTGTGCAGTTCTAGGAGGTCCATCCTCCCAGGCTTCGCCTCCCCTCTTTGGGGAGGAGTAAGTTTATTGCTTACTGTCTGAGGCGCCCCTACCGGGGAATGCCGACGGGGCTGCCCAGGCAATTTTTAAATGGGCAGAGTGCTCACCTCTCGAGCGCTGGCTTTTAACCCCACTTGCTCGACCCGATCTTGGGTCACATCTTACTTGTGGGAGTAAGATAAAACTGGCCTTGTGCCTAACTCCTAGCGAGGAGTAAATAAATATCACTTGGCCTTTTGGCTAAGATCAAATTGTAGTATCTGTTCCGATGGATACTACACCCCATAAACTGGTATTATCTTGGTCGTCGAGGCTTGATTTACGCCGGTCTATGGGTCTGTCCTGTGTAGTTCTAGGAGGTCCACTCTCCCAGGCTTCGCCTTCCCTTTTTGGAGAGGAGTAAGTTTATTGCTTACTGCCTTGGTCGCCCCTACCGGGGAATGCCGACCGGGCTGCCCAGGCAATTTTTAAACCCCACTTTCCCGACCCGACCTTGGGTCACATCTTACTTGTGGGAGTAAGATAAAAACTGGCCTTGTGCCTAACTCCTGGAGAGGAGTAAATCAATACTCGGCTACGGGCGCTGTTATCAATGTAGCTATTAGCAAATGGCACCGTATTACTTTATATAAATACTAACAGCTATTAGAAATAGCTATGCATTCTCGCTTATAGTAATTGGCGATATCAGTAACTACAGTGCTGAACCCGAGAAGTAGAGCTTGTATAATCATCCACAGACAGACTGGTTCAGTTCGGCTAGATTAGCACCCGCTCCAAACCGGGATAATACCTACGATATCTAGTTGACAATTGGTGACTCTAACCACTCAGCCACAGGGTAGTTTTAAAATCTAAGTGATCCTTCTCGTAGGACTAAGGTCTGTTTTACTGTATTAAATTTGTGTTAAGGTGCCAGTAACTCGCATTTTATTATTCTCCTATCTATTCCAAAGTTCAGCTAAATCCCATCCATTCACTGTAGAGGTCCTCAGATGCCGGAGAGCTTTCTACTCCAATAGCTTCTTTCCTCGTGCTGCTGGCCTCTGGAACTCCCTCCTTGCCCCCTGTTTCCCCGACGGTACTGACATGCAGAAATTTAAAACTAATGTAAACAAACATCTCGCTGCGCCGCTCCCAATTTAGGTTGAACCCCAAACCTTCTCCCTTTTTTCTCAGTAGCCCCTTACGTCTACAGTGGCGTCCTGCCTTGTTTGGAGTGAACTATGTTTTTAAAAAGCTACAGACTGTTTGGTGTCTGTTTCATCGTTTTTTATTATTTTATTTTATTTTATTTTATTGCTTTTGTAGTTAAAACTAATTTTCTAAAGTATCGTTTTTGCACAATATTTTAAAAACTTTTTAAGCGCACTCTTTTCATCTGCAGTTTTATCAACTAATCTAACCCGCGAGAAATTATGAAGTGTCCTGATATGAGAGCGGCTGATCAGACAGCAGGAGATAAAGAAAAACTTTGTTCTTTTTCTTGTGGAAATAGTGGCAGATAGAAAAATACATGATGTTTGTTTTTTTTTTCAAATAAAGATAAGAGAATTTGTTGTTTTTTTTGTTGCTGAGCGTAGACCAATAGGTGAGCGCGAATCAGCACAATTTTAACTCGAGCAAATTGACAATGTTTCAGTAGTTGTACATACAAAAACTAATATATCCTTCCCACCCACCCCTTTAATTTAAAAAAACTAAAAAATTATATTGTACAATCTGGTTAAAGGGAGATCATTTTCAAAAAGCTTCTAAATCATGTTTCATACCCGAAGGAAATCACCAGGCTGGATGTATAGTTTTTGCAATTGCTTTTATATCTAAATAGTGTTTTCTCAAGCTAACTAACCAATCAGATTTGTTGATTTTTATTCCCCCCCCCCTCTCAGGCTATTATTTCCATCATCCACTGAAAATATATATATGCAATCTTATATTACTATATGTATATACATAAAATAGTAATTAATATATATATATATATATATATTATAGTAAGTTATAAAAGTATATTTATGGCAATTAAGCTACACAGAGGCTTCCGCGTTTCATCCCCATAGGAAATCGTCAGGTGAATACATATTTTAAAATGTCTAAAACTGAAAGTAACTAGAAATAAAATGTTACACATGTTTCTTTTTGATTAGCATCTTCTCATGGAACGAACTTTTATTTGCTAAACTTAAAAACTAAGAACATATTACATGTTACATTGATGCATGGCTATTTCAGTTTGTGCAATATACTTGTCACTAGTGTACACCCTCTGTCAAATATGATGTAATAAATATGCTTGGCTAATGGTCTCCCTAATATTACGATAAAAACATACAATTACATCAGTAATTTAATTTTTCATATATAAATTATTATTATTATTATTATTATTATTATTATTATTATTATTATTATTATTATTATTATTATTATTTATCATCATCATTTCTGATGACCTTAAAAAACAGTTGACATTATATTATAGAGTGAATGGTTTTTTACAAAATTAATTTCAGGCATAATAAATCTGACGACCTATTTGTTTTCTCGCTTCCCCTGATTACTGGAAATTAGATCCCTCTGGCTAGAAAAGGACGCGTTTTTACTCGCTAACATTTGCGTGCTGGCAAGGAAGAACATTATATATATATATATATATATATATATATATATATATATATATATATATATATATATATATATATATATATATATATATATATATATATATATATATATATATGTATATACAAATAAATACACATTGATCTTTATTATAGAGTTACTGATTTCCGTTTGAATATGTTTAGAAGCATTGTAGTCTGACCGAGAAAAGGACAGTCTGAAAAGGGGTGTGAACCTAGAAATGGAAGTAAGAAAAGCTGAAATTACGAAAGATTGACGTCATCATAGGGTTAGAAATATTTTTACGTGATAACTGGCTGGGAAACGAGTCGAAGTAGACGTATGAAAATGATATCTTAAGAATTGCTTATTATAACAACCGAAGGCTGCTCTATTAAATTGAATTAACAACACGTGAGTCTTCTTCGTTTCTTAGTTTCTGTAGGCCAGCTTTGATAGTTGTCTGGTTCCCAACGTCTCAACTACACCCACTTGTCTAGTCCCCAACATTTTAATCACACCTAAATTCTAGTCCACACGAGTTTAACCACTCGGCTAGCCACAACAACATAAAGAGAAGCATTATCGAACTCTACGTGTTCGTGTTTAGGTCGAACATCGATTTATACATCTTTAAGCAAGCAAGTAAAATAACTTACCTATGTACAAATTGTATACTGGAAAATTGCTATTTCCAACTTAAACTCATCCGACAAAACCTAAACGTCACAGAACTACGACGTTTAAGGCATATAACGTTTAATCACCTTGACACGCCGCTTATCATTAGATCACCGAAGTTAAGTGACGTTTGATCTGGTTATTACCAGATGGGTGACTAATTGGGAATAGAAGGTGCTTTTATTTGGGAGAACGGCAATACCTCCCTGTAGAAATCTGCACAAACTAACATGATATACATGTGACTCAGGACCACTTGGATATTTATTATTCCCTAAAAACTTCCTTCGTCGAAGAAAGTTGGATCAACCCGCACAGACCAACGAAAATGATATTCCAAACTTTCGGTTGACACACCTCTTGGCAGAAGGGCATTTCATAGATATTAGTAGACGCATTTAATAATGCTGTAAAAATCCATTTGTTATAAATGAAAGTATAGAGCTGAAATCGTCCGGGCTCGCCATAACGCAGGCTTTAATAACGCTTGGAAGAATACAACACAGTTGAATCGCTGGTCGGCTGTTCACCTTAATTAAAATCTTCAGATATTAATCGAAGGTAATTTTTGGCAACTAGAATTGATAATGATCGAAAGTTTGCGATGTCAGAAAATCGAACGTAATTAGACTTTAATCGCTTAATATCTATTATGTGTGAAGTCAAAATTATTTGTCCATTAACCTGAATGTTTATCCGTTATACAGAAGGTCGGCAAAATAATTGGAACAGTATACATCTTTCTGTAATATTTCAATGAATATTGATCTAAATGACATCATGGATGTTTCTTTCCTATCTTAACAAAGTACAAAATCGATTCTGCAATCAAGTAAGGGTGATATCTTCTTGTGTCTGTGTCCTCTTTCACACCGAAGACATGTCGCTAGTTTTTCTCGATTGTATCGTTATGTTCATGGCTTGCGTCGACTGAGCCCCATCTTTGGTACTCCCAAGAGGTACTTGAATGTTCGCAAATGGCTGCCACACCCTTTTTGCATCAAACTAAATAAAACGAAATATAGCCCACATATATGACCTTAGCAGCTTTATTCCGAAATTAATAATGACCGGTTAATAAGTTTGAGAGTAAATACTCTGCATTCGAATATATAAAAATGTACACATACCTATATATATATATATATATATATATATATATATATATATATATATATATATATATATATATATATACACAAAAACCAGTGCCAAATTTAAAAAATGCTCAACATAGTGCGATTTTATTCTGTGATTCCATTCCGGCGTCGCTGAATTTAAATTGTCAACGTCTTTCCTGGAACAATGCGAAAACGTTCTCTACGCGTTTCTCCGCTGTCTTTTTAAAAACTCTCTTCTTTCTGCAAGCTTGTTGGTTCATTAGCTTTCGACACCTGAGGATGATTCGACGAAGAATCTAAAACTATCGTGATACCTATGCGACATTTGTTATTTTTTTTATTTTAATACAAAAAGTTCATTAGAAAAATTTAAAAAATAAAGAATAAAAAGGTATAATAAAACAGACGTGTTCTGTTATTATTAACAATGTTTGCATAAATTATAAAATGCTGCAGATATATATATATATATATATATATATATATATATATATATATATATATTTGGGGGGTTTACCAAGATATTATTTGGTTTCTTCAAGAGAGGATTCATCACAACGAAAAGATATTTCATTTTATTATTTATTTATTTTGTGAAGCTATAGTTCCCTACACGTGTTTCGCTAACTTGCAAGCACCTTGCTAGGCAGTTCATCAGGGGAGATACAAATCTTAGATGTTGATCTCAACAACTGACTATACATCACAGGAAATTGACCCAGTTGAAATCACTTAAGAAAAAAAAACAGAAAACCAGTTTATGGTAGGTGTGATGTCCCCCTACAAGAATCAAGTCCGGTGAAATCCAGAAATGAGAAAAAAAGAAAGAAAGAGAGAAACCACCACATCCGGCGGAATACATATCCTTACCCCCCACCCGAAAAATCAAACTGTCCACAGTGCAACCCTTGAATGACCACCAGGGCTCCAGAATTGGCACATGTAACCTGGTATTATTCCGTTGAGGAGTCCAGCATTAATTTCTGTCGATAAGCACGGAACAATACAGATAGGTCGAAAATAGAAAAACAAAAGATTAAAGCTGTTTTACTCGAGGATGCAAGCAACAGGTCGGGCTGAATAATGACGATCCCGCAGAAAATAGTTTGAAAGATATGATAAAAAATAAAAATGCCAAAAACTAATAGAAAGTAATATTTTCAAACATCTGGTGTCCTTTTTAAAAAAAATACTAAAGGCTAACATTATTTAGAATAGGTTAGGAAAGACAAATTTATATAAAATCAAAGATTGACATAGTTAAGTAAATTAAGCTCCAATAACAAAATAAAACGTGAACATTTTTTGTAGAAAAAGGGGGAAGTAACTCAGATTACGCCCGGGTGGATTATCTCCCATGGATAGATACAGATCGATCTGCCTTCAGAACCCATTCACCCCTATCTAGTTTATTTATACTAATCCAAGGAAAAAGTTTGATGACAGGTAACCATTTCTTCGTAGCGATGGACAAGGATATTAATTTATATGAGAAAGGAAATAGGATTAAATCACTATACACGACTCCCCCCCCACACACGATGGACACTCCTGATAACCAAGTAACACCCATCTTTTATAACAAAAGCTAATCATCCCTAGATTTTAAAAATATATTTTACATTTATTTATTTATTTATTTATTTTATTTCATCTTATCCATTAGTTCAATTTATGCTGATTGCAATGTTTCAGGCAGTAGTATTTATGTAATTATTCTACATTTACCGTGTTCGTTTCGAAACACACATATTCCTCCCCAATCCCCCCTAGGGTTATTTCGTTTAGGAAAGAATTGGATAAAATATGTACTAATCCATGTTTAATTGGGAGCAATATGATAATTGGGCTATTCCATCCCCCCATTGCTTAGAATAACAAGATTTACATTTATATTAGAAAAACTAAAAAAATCTCTATGCTGTATCCATACAAATTTTTTTCTAAATATATGTTTATTTTATTATTTATGATTTTTCTATTTATGTATGATTCGCCCCAAACAGTTTTCTCCACCGAAAGTGGATTTTTACAGAGGTTAACTCCCAAGTATATAGATCGTAATTTTGCTACCTAACATCCAATCACCGGTCATCTACCCTGCTATCCCGTTATCCTAATCCCCCGCTAAGAAATTGTGTTATGCTCCAGCTAAAACCAATACGCCGTACTACCTCGTTATGCCTATCCTATATATATATATTACAAAAAAAAAATAGAATCACCCAAAGTCAAATTACTCCAAAAAGGAGATTCCACCCCCCTTATATTAATATTTTCCTCCCTCCCCATATCTAGGTCTTATGCTTGACAATAGATAATTATTTCTATGCACACAGCAGAGAAGTGTCTCTTGCCTGGCGTTTAACAAGTTCATCGAGCTTGTTTTATTGGTCTTGAGCCGGACTTTACTGAATATTCTTAGTGAAACACCAACATCTCTCTCTCTCTCTCTCTCTCTCTCTCTCTCTGTCTTTATATATATATAAAGTAGATTTCGCGTACAGCAAAATCGTGAGATAAATTTTAGAGGAAACATTTTTTTAATCAATGAAATGGGCGTGTGGAAAAAAACGAAAATTGCTAACATTTTTCTTACGGCCTTATCGTCTGACCCTCTAAAACGAAACGTCAGAATGATGAATTAAAAATTAAGAAAATCGAATGAGATATGAGTGGAAATTGTAATAGTTGGAGAAAACGATTGAGAGAAAATAAAACAACAAAAAAACGTAAATCTCTCAGCGTTATGGTGGGTTTGAATCATTGAAGATCTACAACTGACAGGCTAGGTCGAGAATTGTTAATAACTAACGTCTCAATAATATTGAGATTGTAGTTCGACCTAGCACTGTGTAAAACAGAAAACCACCCATCGGAATACTTGTCAGAACAACTATCTGTACGAACCAGGTATATATATATATATATATATATATATATATATATATATATATATATATATATATATATATATATATATATATATGTATGTATGTATATATATGTATATATATATATGTGTGTGTGTGTATACCGTCCGACAAAATTATCCTGTTCCAGTGTTCGCACTCGCTATTTATTTAGATATGTAGTCGAAAGGTCATTTATTAAAAATAATGACAAATATTATGCATATATAATATATTGTATCAACTTTATTTCAAGTCTTCTTTCGTAAGGTAAAAACAGGTGTTGGTAAAGAAGATATTTAATAAGGCTTTTGAATGTTCATGGTTTTCAATGGGGATTTTATATTAAAACTCCAAACTCCAAAATAGTTATTATAAGTCCGTACGTACGCAGGTAGGATTATTGTGTTATTTCGCGAGATTGGCAGAGATCGTATTATTATTATTAGTTGCAGTAAGTAAGTCTATGTCCTGAAGTGTTGTTTAACTTTGGAAATTAAGTCCACGTGCCGATACGTCATTTCAGATCTGAATCAAATTTGATCACCAGCAATTAAGCAGGATTAGTTGAATTTCGATTTCTTCACCGATTCTTTTAAAATTTTTACATTCTTTTAGCACACATACATACACACAAACGAACAAACACACACTCATATATATATATATATATATATATATATATATATATATATATATATATATATATATATATATATATATATATATGATAATTTTATTTACACAGACATGTACAAAATCTGCGACACTGGCATGTCGATGTTATCGATCAACAGTTACTATAAACTGAGATCTCATCAGGCAGAGTTAGAATCCGATCTTAACCTCAGATCATATTTGGAGATATGATCTGAGGTTAAGATCGGATTCTAACTCTTCCTGATGAGATCTCAGTTTATAGTAACTGTTGATCGATAACATCGACATGCCAGTGTCGCATATTTTGTACATGTCTGTGTAAATAAAATTATCATATATAAAGCTCTATTTTGATATTGAGCACTTTTTATAAACCCGGTTAAAATTCTCTGGATTACCACCCTGTGGATATTTTTCACCTGGATTATTACCATTATTATATATATATATATATATATATATATATATATATATATATATATATATATGAAGCAATCCAACAAAAGATATAAGCGTCAACTAATATCTTAAAATTAGTGAAACATCCGGATAAAAACTGATGCTCAATATACTGGATAGAGCATTAATATTATAATATAAAATGAAGTAATAAAATAAGGTGTCAATCAAATTTTATTAGAATTCAAAGTTCAAGCAAAGTATCCTTAAGTCCTTAGCTCATGAGTTTTCAAAGATAATTCTTCTCTTCAGAGGACCATTACCGCAGTTATACTACTACAGGTAATATAATTAAGCTTTGAAAATATATAAAATTATATACACAAATACATAAAAATACATAACATCAAATATATCAACCCAAAAACATACTTTTTGTTGAATCTATACAATCCATCCAGGTCATACAAATTGGAAAACATAATCAGGAAAGACATTTAGAGGGTTAACCGAGGATTACTCCAAGTTATAAATAGCAGTCTATCTACGTGAAATTGAAGGAGCTGACAAAGTTATCCAGTCGCGAAAAGTGTCAATAATCGATGAAGTGAACTAAGGATGAAGTGGGCTAAGGACTTAAGGATACTTTGCTTGAATTTTGAATTCTAATAAAATTTGATTTACACCTTATTTTATTACTTCATCTTATATTATATATATATATATATATATATATATATATATATAGAGAGAGAGAGAATTATAAAAAGAAAAACTATACACACATTAAGGTTGTACACATAATAACTTATTTCGACCCCTTTAATTAGGTCTCCTCAGATGTATAGACAACCACGTCAAAAAAACCCTGGTAATAAGATCCGTTATTTTCTCCGTTAAGGAGAAAGTAAAATTATGTAGACTAGGAAAGGGAATGTTCTTTAACGAATAAGCCGGCGTGAATTTCTCCATTATTGGTCCAAGTAATGATGTAAAATGTATTCCGAATTCAAATTCCTGAGAGAGCTCAACTCACAATTAGTGGGGAGCCGATATAGTGTGTAGATTTCAATTTTGTGTAGAGAATCTGAATAACAGAGCTCAATGTAATTTAAACAGAGCAAAATAGAATTATAAAAAGAATATATATATATACATATATATATATATATATACGTTTGTATGTGTGCGTATTTTTATGAGTGTGTTGTCCCAAAATTGTACGTAGAATTAATTGCTTGAAATACAATTATTACACAATATGTATTGTTTCTTCTCTTTTTAGAGTTTACTAAATTTTCACTGACGTGAACATTAATTTGGACGAGCTCTAAACTAATAATGCAAGCAAGGACATTTTCACTAGTTTCTTTGAAATGTTAGATCGATGGTGAATTCCTAAATATGCTTTAGCATAATTAGATGAAAAGCAATTAATTGACCACGCCATTTTGAGGCACTATATGTATATATTACATCTCTATCTATATATAATTAAGTATGGTGATATGTTTATATATACGTATGTACACAATTATCTCCAAAAGTAATTGACCATCATTATTAATTCTAGAACACAGTTGCTAGGCGTAAAACGTAAAAATGTGAGCTATATTTAGTTTAATTATATTTGATTTCAGTGAAATTTAAACAATACGTATTAGACATTAATTAATAAATATCCCTCAAATATCAGTTTCGCTGGAGTAGTTTAATGGGTTCTAAGGGGGGCATAATCTGGGCATAACCTCCCATTTTAAAATTTAAATATTTCAGATTTGCATTGAATTTGATCCATAGTCATTATACATCAATTATTCACGATTCTTTGACTTTTAATTTCGTTTTAATAGCCCTTAACCTTAAGTCTCAATTTTAGACATTTTATCGAGTCAAAATGATATAATGATCATGATCAAAATGAGAATCAGGATTCTAGATATAAGCTTTATTAGCATTAACTCCTTATTTTAATCCCTGTGAGGAGATATAAAAGTGGTGCAAAATTGTTCTGTTCGGTTAATTCATTTTTCACTCCACGGAACAGATATTCTTCTAATTTATATATATACACAATTTTATTTATACGCAAATATATTGCTGTGCAAATGGTCTTCGTGTTCTTCGTGATATTTTCTTAAGATTTGTTATGAAATAAACAGTGAAATGTAGTGTTTAATTAATACTGCCTTAATAACAAGTTATAATACTAATTATTATTTAAGCATTCCAATTTACTACACGAATTTAGTAGTGTTTCAAAGCAAGAAATATATATGTTTAATAAGGCGAGTATATAGACATGTATCCTAACTTGATGATGCCAAATAGTTTTTTTAGTTAAAAAAAACCCCAAGATTAATTGAATACAAGGTACGATTTCAATATTAGCTTGGGCAAATTTGTAGCTTCATAACTATCATAGGGAGTAGAAGGTGAACCTTGGGTTTACTTTCAGCAGCCTCGTAACTCTCGCCTCCCTTATTGTGTCCTTTAGTCCTCACATTCCATGCGCGATGTTTCTTACAAAGAGGAAAGAATTGCTGTTAGCTGGGTCAGAATCTATCCTCTTAAAACTTATCGTTCGCTAGTTTTTGACGTTGAAGTAGTATTTTTTTAGCCTCTCTACATCGAGTGCCTTCATGCCTTGCCTGGAGCGTTTTCCATGATAAAATCACCGCTTTATTGAGCAAAAATAGACATGATAGGATTTTAACTCGACAAAACAATACCATAGTCCGCGAAGTTATCCATTAGCCTAATGGCGTCCATCTCAGTGTTTGAGGTCGATAAGTTAACCTCAATTTAGTTTTATCCGCAAGACCATCGGGATGTTCAATTGTCACGTATAACCCGTCAGCCAAACAAAGCAACACAACGAAAAAGAAGTCCGAATAAGTTTCAGCCATTGAAATCATATTTTTCCATCATTTGATTAAGGCGTTTTTCTTTTATAGTTGGTTCTATAAATTTCCGGTAATTTCCTTCTACTCCAAATATAAATTTCCGATAAATGAATACAAGTTGAAAAGGAAAACTTATCACTTCGGCTTTGTTTTCGTAGATAATGCTAATGCGTCAACTATTTGAATGATATAATAGATCGGGAATGTATGTTATATATGAATATGGGTTCATGGTAGAAGTAAAAAAAAGAATGAATAAACCGTGTAATGCAATCCAATCGACTTAGTGGAATCGGCAAATATTTTACCTTTATTTGATAGAATTCTCTCGGTATATTCAGACGAGATATGTTAGAACTTGAATAAGCTGATCTGACTGCATTGTTTGCCTATTTTCAATATCTCACATCCAAATGATATATATATATATATATATATATATATATATATATATATATATATATTATTGTCATTTCATGTATCCACATGAAATGTTATAAGGAGATATAATTCTCTATATATCAATTTTCAGTATTTACTTCAGTGTTCGTACGTTGGTAGAGCTAAGTAGTAAGTTTTTAAAATATATTTATGGCAATTAAGCTACACAGAGGCGTCCGCGTTCCATCCCCGAAAATGCTAGCTTAAAATCGTAGCCTGACGATTCTCTCCGGGGATAAAACTCGGACGCCTCTGTGTAGTTTAATTGCCATGAATATATTTTCATAACTTACTATATATATATATATATATATATATATATATATATATATATAAATATATATATATATATATATAGGTCTGTCTAAAAAGTATCTTACCTTTATATTTTCTGTGCGATAGGGCGGCGCCACTCTACACAGTGGAGGAAGACACCTTTATGCGCATGTGTGAATGTTATGACCGCCTTCCTGTGCGTTAGTCGCTGTCTGTCGGTCGCTGAGTGAGGTGCTACATAACGTGTTCGTCGGATTACCGATTCTTTCAAGATCACTGAACGCGAATAGCAAAGGTACTGCATCACATTTTGTCAAAAGCTTGGCGATTCTCAAAGCAAAACAGTTCGTAAGATTCAGCAGCTGTTTGGAGAAGATGTTATGGGTGTAACACAAATTAAGGAGTTGTTTGACTGATTCAAAAATGGCCGCATATCAGCGGAGAATGACCAGTGTTCTAGCAGGTCTCAAACTGCTCGGAGTGCAGGTGTTGTTGAGAGGGTTCGAAATTGTGTGATGGAAGATCGTCGTTCAACCGTGCGGGAGATCGCCCAAGAGGTCGGAGTGAGTAAAGATTCCGCACATGCCATTTTGCGTGTTGATTTGAACATGCACATAGTGGCTGCGAAAGTTGTGCCTAAGTTGTCGCAGGAACAAAAATACCTCCATTTGCAAGTCGCACAGAATTTTCTGGAAACCGGTAACACTGATCCTGGGTTTCTGAACACCGTTATAATTGAAGATGAGTCATGAGTGTATGGATACGACCCAGAAATAAAAAGACAGTGGTCGCAATGGAAGCATCCCGAGTCTCCAAGGCTAAAAAAAGCGCGACAAGGTCGAAGCAAAATCAAGGTGATGATCACTGTCTTTTATGATATCCGTGGAATTGTGCAACACGAATACGCGCCGAAATGACAAACAGTGATAAAGAAGTACCATAAACATGTTCTCCGACATCTCCGTGACGCAGTGTGGCGCAAAAAAACAGACATATGGACGGCGAAAAGTTCGCAATTGGATCACGACAACGCCCCCGCACATTCATCCTAATTAATCTAACATTGATTGGCCAAACATGGAATTGCAGTCGTTTTCTAACCTCCCTACTCTCCAGACATGCCTTCTTACAATTTCTGGTTGTTTCGAAAATTGAAAACGCCACTAAAAGGTTCCCGTTTTGAGACTAGAGAAGAGATAATGCGGAACGCGACAGCGAAGATAACATTATTCCATAAGAAGACTTTCAGAGCTGTTTTCGGCAGTGGATAGATCGGTGGGCTAAGTGTGTGCAAGCACAAGGTTCCTACTTTTTAGGGGATTAGGGTTCCAACTCCGTCAGGTATTTGAAATGTGTTTTCTGGCTTAAAGTAGGATACCTTTTAGACAGGCCTCGTATATATATATATATATATATATATATATATATATATATATATATCGAGAAATACAAGGTTTCGTACCACGGAAAGTTAAGGAGATGACTCGAATGAGTTTGCTAATGAAAGAAACGAGTAGATAATTACCATTCGTTTTGATTCATCACCTCGTATGTAAACTAGTGTCGATGTTGTTTTCGTGTTTTCTAAGGGGAAGGTACATCTGTTGGACATATCTCAATACGAACTTTTTAAGGTTGAAAAAATGTCCGACTTTCAGTTTTGTTCGCCGCGTGTATCGAGAGGGGAAATAGACGTTTTCTTTGTATCCGTAGTAAGTTTTCCTTATTTCTGTAAATCTGAAGATTAATTTTCCTTTAATATTCTAACCTTTGTTATTACTAATGTACTGATTGTATGGGTTATCAGGAAAAAGCTATATATTTTAAAAAAAACGACGTCTCACAGAATCCTGTCTGATCCTATGTCATAAGAACACCATTGCCCAAAGACAAGGTTTCTATAACATTTCCTTTCCTTCTGCTAGATCGATTCTATACGAAATGAATTTAAATGAATATGACTCTGGCTAACTTTTAACCCTTGTTTCTCTTCTTCCTCCTTCTCCTCCTCCCCTGCTTCCTCCTCATCCCTTGTTTCGAACCCCGACGTTAACTGCTTCCAATTACTACTAATCCTAGTAGACTTTTGACGTTCTCAATCCGAATAGGATTTCAATCAGCAGGCGATATCCAAGCACTGATTTTTTTTCTCTCTCTTTTTCTTCTTTAGTAGCTTTCGACAGTCAAATGTCGATTTACCCTTTCTTACGTTTGTTCTTGCTTTTTCTTCTTCTTCTTTTTCTTCTTCTTCAACTGGCGTTCTAAAGACACTGGTTGATTGGTCTCTCATTTTTCTTCTTCCTCTTCTTCATCTTCTTTTTCTTTCTCTTTTCATAACATTCCTCGCATTCCTTTTTCTCCCCGTTTTGTTGTTCTCTGCACGTGACATTTTCTTCCAATCGCATTGCACTTGCGCTAAAACACCAAACTGTTACAAATAAAACATTTTTTCAAATGGTAAATATATCTGAAGAGAGCAACACGAAAACTTGAAACGCTTTATAAAATGATAAATTATAAAATGATAAAATTATAAAATAAATAACAATTGTTGAAAAATGTTTTTTACAAATGTTGGTAGCTTAACTTTTTAACATATACATTATTTTCTCGTTAGAACAGCACTGGTGCTACACTACCCTCTACTCTCTCTCTCTCTCTCTCTCTCTCTCTCTTAATATTAATATATATATATATATATATATATATATATATATATATATATATATAATGGAAATGAAAAGGGAAAAACAAAAAGATATTTTTTCATACATTCATCAACGTTTCGTCTTTATTGTAAGACTTCCCCAGGATGATAATTTTAAGAAGAATGGCATGCAAGTACATCGAAATATTTAGTTGACATGATGGGTTGATGAGAAAAATTAGTAGCCGTGGCTACTAAGAGCGCTGGACCAAGGTCCGGGCTTTGAGATGTCAGTCAGTGGCAGAGAGTCTATTTCGATGTACTTGCATGACATTCTTTTAAAAATTATCACCATGAGGAAGTCTTACAATAAAGACGAAACGTTGATGAATATATAAAAAACATATCTTGGTTTTCCTTTTTTGCATTTCCCATTACGTCGGATTACTCTCATCCTTCCTTTCTGATATATATATATATATATATATATATATATATATATATATATATATATATATATATATATATAAGAGAACCGCCTTTATATAAAACCACGCCCTACCGTCTCATTATGTATTGATATCAGAGCCTAAATTACTGGTGAATAGGGCATTCAAAAAAGTGGTCAGAAGAGAAGGTGGGTAACCCAACGGAGAGTTTGGCAAAATGTCAACCATTGCTCGCTTTTTTAATAGCGTGTATTTGTGATGGTTGTCTCGCCAAGAAATGTGTGATACCTGCTGGGTATTATGATGAGTTAGTGAGATGGAATGACTAGAAAACCGATGAAGACGCGACTGATCAAAGCTTTTCGAATGAGTTGTATATTTCTATTCACAAAAGGGCATACATGATTTCTGAGCAAAGAAATATTCAATGTATACGAAGTTATCAACCGTTGGAGTGTATATATATATATATATATATATATATATATATATATATATATATATATATATATATATATATATATATATATATATATATATACTAGCAAAACTTGCCTTCCCTCCGAGTTGGAGCCTTCTTTACATAAAACACAAAAACAAGAAGTAATTTAGTGAACAACAAAAATATGATTGTCATGATCTTATTTGATATATTTCAATGTGGAAGATATGTAATGTGTTTTAACATATGCAAATTTTGAGAATTAGAAATGATACAACAAAATGATAATTGGCATGGTCTTTACGATTTAAAAAAATCTAGCAATTTGATCTTGTATAAGCATAAAAATGAAAATAAATTATCTATTTAACACTGGTTGTATAAGGAAACGAATAAACGTAAAAAGCGAAACATCAATTGGTTAAATGGAACACTTATATATTCCTGAATAAGTTTAAATAGTTACTTTATGGGTATTACCTTTTTATTTAAGATAGGAAAAATCAGATTTAAAATTTGTAAAAAAAATTCAAATATATAAATTCCTATTTTTGTAATCTAGAAATTAAATAGAATGGGCTGTTTTGTTATTATGGCAGATAGAAAGGTTATTATTATTATTATTATTATTATTATTATTATTATTATTTAATTATTATTATTAGTAGTAGTAATAGTAGTAGTAGTAGTAGTAGTAGTAGTAGTAGTAGTATCATTATCATGCAATAAAACAAATATTTATTAAATAAAAATTTAGATATAAAAATAAACATATCTATTACCAATCCATCTCCCCAATCCTACTTAACAAAGCACTATTTTTCGCTAAGAACAATTCAGACCTCACAGATCTAAGGATTAGATGAATAATATAAGCCAGAAAGTCCTACAATAATTTGACAATAATGTTTGGACTGGAAAAGATAGACCTAATTATTTTGATATTACTCTGCCCAGGTTACGGACCTTGTTTGTATGTATCTATTAATAGAACTGAAATTCGAATTCTAGCACCTTATACAAGGATGATTCACTTCTTGTATCTAAGGAGAAACAGTATTACGAATCTACACAACTGCTGCAAAAAAACGAGAAGAAAATATCTAATTTAGTTGACCTAACATTAGACCTAAACTCTGAAACGTTTAGCCCTTGCAACAAACCAAACTTAACACTGTTTTACGTGCATAGGCTAGTCAACCACCAGAAGTGCATTATTAATTCGATAGTCCCTTCAGTCTCTAATAGAATATCAAAACTCTCTGCTAATAAATATATTTTCGAACCAAACTATAATTTATATAACGACACACTATTAAATTCGGGCTACAATGATAAAATCAAATATCAAATTATCTCTTCACCCGTGAAAATAAACCTTTAAGTACAATCACACATAACATGGCAATGAAGGATGGAATGTAAATGAATACAACAACATCCAAGACAATTAACACGTATAAAAATAGGCCTACAAGGACTAGTAACATTGGCAAATAAGCTGACCCCTAGGAACATAGACCAAATAAAAGACTAAGGAGAAAGAATAATATCTGGTTTAAGTCACCATATAACTGTAATGTTAAAATCAATAGCCCTATAGAATTTTTCAAAATTATACATAAATCTTTAAAACACCTACATAGATACAGAACAATCTTCAACAAAAAGTCTATAAAAATATCTTACTCCACAATGCCCAATATAGGGTAAATGTTTATGACCTTTAATTATGAGAAAATGTAATCTGCTCAGTTACCAGCGCCCAATCTACTAATCGTCACTGCCAGAAATTCACGGTATGCCGATAAAACAAAAATAGCATACAAGGTGACGTTATATACGCATGCACCGTAAAATAATTTCCACAAAATCCTAATATACGAACTAACTCCAGCATGAAAACCCTCTCCTCACCCCATAACACATCAGATCTCTAACGCTCATTGCTACACGACATCCAAAATAATACAACATTAACCAATTTCTCCCGTTTACTAATAATAACCTTGATCTAACCTCTCAAACCCCTTTAGTGTCTCCACCAAACAATTCCAACTCAACTTTGGTTCAGAGTGTAAGCATCCAAACCCAGACTACCCCCGATAATACAAATACGAAAATACAACCATAACAACTCCATATAAAATACACACTTACATTGGTGTCAGCTCTATACCCATCAAGAACCGAATTCCCAACCATATCTACTCTTTCAAGAGTAATAACGACAATACCATTAGTATCTCTCTTTCCAATTTAATCAAAAACTTTAAGCGTAAGAATACTCCCTATTCTTCGCATTTGGTCAATACTGTAAAAGTCTACATCCTGCCAATTGTGTACCTTAGAAACGGTTATGATAGCTACATCAGCCAAGAGTAAAAACATTATTAATTTTAAAAACGAACTTATTTCGAAGTGCAGTAACAAACGAAAGTTTAGATATATCAATGTTATGTCTTCCTCTGACACCCCTCTTCCAGCCAATTACTAACCCTCCCCTTCTAACAATAGTTTAAGTTTTGAACTTTAACCTCTTAACTTTTTAACTCTACAACAAATCACCCCAATAACATAGCGTTTTTTTCTGTGCATCTAATCACCAAAGCGCATATTGAGAACTAATATTAGACTGTACTACACCTTTAATCCACAATCCATTTCCCCAGAACCTTAAATATTATATCTATATTCAATTATTAGTAAAACCCCTTTCTTTCTTTTTCTCATCTCCCTTTCAATAAAATCCATTAAATTTGTTGATTCAATCCACTTAGTATAGATCTCATAGTTTTTGCCTTTTAACCACGCTTCCTGGTGCCCTCAATTATAGCCTATTCGTCTCCCTTGAATCAATATATACTCAAAGTACTTCATGTTACACTTCCCTTGCATAATCAACCTAAGCACACCCCATAACCTTGTATATTGAATCTCCTGACATAAGTACATAAAAACGCCCCCATTTCTAACATTAGTAATATCTTAAAGTAATATAATTAACAATCCAAACCCTCTAAATCAGCTCCTATTCGTGTTAAACTCCACGTACTCGAATATAACTTAACCTATGAATCCCTTATACATCTGGAGGTGAAAAATAGTGTTCCGGTGTAGTTACCTGTACATATAAACTACTTTCGAAGTGTGCCTTAATCTTTAATTTACTGTGAAATCTATTAACTTTTTAAACGTTGAAATATAAAAAATGTCTGAATAGTTACATTTTGTACACGTAAAATCTGAAATCTCTAACCGTTTGAGCCCTAATCCCAATAAGAACTCTTTTTAACTTTTTGAATTATATTTAATGTCGTCTTAATCATAGTGCCTCAATAGTTTACTCATTAGATATTCGCTTTTAACGTATCCCAAACCTTTATCTATGATATCTATAACCCGATGTTGAAATTCCCCTCAATACGAATAATTATTTTCCCGAACTGTTTATTCAATGCGGCTATGCTTCTGTATTAGTTTTATGATACCACAACCCCCAACTCTTCACTGATATCTCAACCCGCTTGGTAAAATCTAGCAGCAGTTATACAAATCTATGTTTATTTACTATCGGTGAGCTGTATCTAAACAACCCCCATCTCACTTCAAACAAAACGCAAGCCGAAGTATCCCTCGCTCAACCCTCTCCTCCAAAATCCCCCACCTCTATCATAACTTACACTCTCACCGTCTTCAAATTCAACCTAACAATTTCTTTCAGTCTCTAGAAGCCACCGAATTAACATTAAATCTGCAGCGAACCTACCTTCCTCTTGGATTCTACTCGAAATGTCTTCACTATATTGAACTCGATTCGTTAGAAATTAATTTACTGGGGTTCGATGGTAGATTTCAGGATGGCCTCAAATTGCCAACCTACACCCTAACCAGGTTTTGCGCACAGGTGAACCACATATCATTCTATAGGATTTATTCCTCCTGAAGGTACAATATTTTCAGCACATTTGACGCAGTTTCCACGAACTTTTAACGTGATTTTATTTGTCTTTCCATTCTTAAACTTTTATTCACTGGACTTTTCACACACTTACATCCACTTTCTATTATCTTCTCATATTCTTGAAATTTTGAATTTTGGCTACTTCCGTGCTAACTATCTTTCTATGCAACTTCTCTGATGATAAGATTCCAATCTTTGAAAATCCTAGCTTAAGGAAAGCAAACATATACATATTTTTATTGAATACACCTTTCATTGCACAACTGAAGATCAATTCGATTTGTCATTATTACATTTTGTATTTCTATTTTTTAATCTGTCTATATAATTGCTCTATCCCGTATATGGAGCTTTGATCATTTCACGATAGGTTCACATTTCTAAAAGTATACATCCTACTGTAAGTTTGATAACTTATATATATATATATATATATATATATATATATATATATATATATATATATATATATATATATATATATATTGCATAATCAATGAAAATTATTCGGCTCGAAATCAATAGTCTCTTAACGCTTCTAGGAATACGAAAACAATATGAAAAGTCTAGAGGCGTTTTCAACTCTCATTCCTAAGCCTTTAAAGTGACAGTCCTTTTAAACATTCCGCGTTAAGCACATTTCTTTTTAAAACATATTATATCAAGCACTGTTCCCTTCACACACATCTTATCTTTAACATTTTACTTTTTAAGCATTGTTCTCGTTAAGCACATTTTAATATAGTAAACATTGTTCGTTAAGCACATTTCTTTTAAAAAAAATTTTCTCGTTAAAACATTGTCACAGTTTATCTCTTCAGTTTTTCAAATTAGATTCAAATTAAGCATTGTTCTCTTTAAACATATTTTCTTTAAAACACGGAGCACTTTTTCTTTCCGTTTCAACTCTCTCAGTTTATCAGATTAGGACCCAAAAATGTTCAATACAAAAAGTTACCTTACAGTTTCTGTCGGCGTCTGATCGTGATCGCCATTCGTGCCGCCGGTTTCTATTGCGTGTCTTTGGTCATGATCGATGCTGGTGGTCTTTGTTCTCTTGACAAATGTTCTATAGACAGGCAGGAGACAACACTCGGAGGCAGTTTTTCTTCAGAGAGATTCGATTCTTTTATTCTGGACTTGGTTGTGGAAGGGTTTTCCATACATTCGCTCGATTCTGTACTTCAATCATTCATACTTTCCGTTGTGGGACGCAACGATGCACGGGCATCTCTGCTGGATCTCCTTCGGGCAGTTGGCGACAGTGAGAGTTGGTTTGGGTCAGGTTGTGGAAACCCTTAGTCAGGGTTGTGATTTTTCTCAGGAAGAATCCCCGTGTACAGAGTATGTACAGGCTTGGAAAGTGAGTGAGGGATTCCCAGCGTTTACTTGTATGCTCTCTTGTACAGAGTACCCAAGGGTAGTGGCGAGGCTTGTGGTAAAGCAGTCGGTGCATGTCAGCTTGACCCGCACTCATTGTCTCATTTGAACCCAGCCATAATTCACACTAGCTAACTTAATCGTATCTAAAGATTGGGGCCCCTTCCATAACATAACATATATATATATATATATATATATATATATATATATATATATATATATATATATATATATATATATATATATATATATATATACTTAATCCCCCTTTTTATTTTATTTACTTACTATTATATATTTTATTTATGAATTTTCCAACGAATGTTAAGTCTGCACTATTTTGGATTTAGTTAGTTTCTCTGGGAATTTAAACTGCATTTTTCTTTTTATGTCTTTTTGTTTAAAATAACTCAAAGCTTCTTTAGACTATATATTGGGTATTTAGATATGTATGGCTAGGTCTCCTTCCTCTTATCTAATTGCCTTTCTGGTACCTAAGGTACTAAACCTTTTTTTTTAATGCAACTTTAATTCCTATATAATTTTATTTCTAGCTACCATATCGCAGAATGGTTCTTGGGTGTAGTGTTTAGATAGTATTTTATTATTATTATTATTATTATTATTATTATTATTATTATTATTATTATTATTACTAGTATTACTATTGTTATAAAGAATTTTATTTGATATGCAAATTACCATATCACACGGTAGTCTTAAGGGTAGTATATTATTATTATTATTTGATTATTATTATTATTATTATTATTATTATTATTATTATTATTATTATTTATGTATATATAAGTAAAATTTTAAGCTGAATTATTTCGACACTTGATTATTGGGGAAATGGTAGTTAGATCTGTACTATTGGAGAGCCATGCATATAACTGTCCTGTTTTTAAATCTCCGAAACAGTTACATGGTAAACAGCTGATGATCCCCGTGTTAATATTAGATGCTTACGTTAAGGTCTCCTGTTTTTGTTTCACTGTTAGATACTTAATCCCCCTTTTTATTTTATTTAATTACTATTATATATTTTATTTATTTATTTACGAATTTTCCAACTAATGTTAAGTCTGCACTATTTTGGATTTAGTTAGTTTCTCTGGGAATTTAAACTGCATTTTCCTTTTTTTGTCTTTTTGTTTAAAATAACTCAAAGCTTCTTTAGATTATATATATATATATATATATATATATATATATATATATATGGGCCCAAATTCTAGTATATATTATATACTAAATTGTTTTTGTCCCCAATACGTAGTTAAAGCAAAATAAATTGTTTCAGACTATTAAAGAATCCTTAAAGCTTTTAATGATGCGTTTTACCATTTGTTTATTTACTTATTTTTATTATCGTGTATACGATTCTTAAATATGTAACGTACAGTTGAAATCATTTGAATTAGCTCTCACTCTTCTGCGATCGAGCACTTTATTGATTTCTTTTCAATACAATTTGACACACTATGTATATATATATATATATATATATATATATATATATATATATGTATATATATATATATATATATATATATATATATATATATATATATATATAGATATATAGGAAATATTATTAATACAAACACTGTGAAACTTTTATACTCAACCTCAATTAAGTCCGCTTAAACCATAATATTATATTATAACACTTAAAAGATATGCAGATATGCTAATGAAATGCCATTTGGAGACAGATGCCTTACCTCAAACATAGTTTATGAAAAGTAAAGTCATTGAGTGAGATAGAACTAAAATATATGTAGGCACTAGAGGTTGCTGTTTTAAAACTAAATATAGAAATCACGTATTTCTTTGAAAATTGACCGAATAAATTCTCAAACGATAACCCAACATCATTAGCATCATTTATTTAGGAACTAGAAAGTGATAACAGAATTTAAATGGTTTGTTACAGCACATACTGCAAATAAGTACATCCTAGGAAAATCTAAAAATTATAATATTTGTATCTTAGAATCTCATTTACTATTTTTCTTCATTTTTCATTTTTCTTTATTTTTCTTTATTTTTCTTCATTATTCTTTTTGATCTTTCTTTATCCCCCCTTTTATTATTAGTACCTAAATTTTTTTATGATTAGTACCATTACGACTTCATAAATTTATAAATGGTGTGACTACAATTTATTTAATTATAAGTTTTATTTTTAATGATTTATTATTTAATATTTTTAGAAATATTTTATTACATTAGCATATTATTTCAATATAATTTTTAATTTTATAATTTATATATTTTTTAACTTAATATAATTTTATTTTTATTTTTAACGTTATCTCCATTTACTTTCGATAAGATATATAGCGTCTCTATTAGTTAAATTTGAATACTTTCCATAACGGGCCACGTAATTCCACGCACGTGACAATTTAAACATGCTAGGTTCCCATCTGTCCAACTGTTAACGTTATTCCAATGTAATTTGTTGCTTTTTCGATGTACAGCGTTGCTGTTGTTTTGATCTGAAACTTTTCCATAACTGACTACGAATATTCCACGCACGTGACAATTTTAAATCTGAAAGTGTTCCATCTTTCCAACGGACAATATTTTGAAATTCCTGGCGGTTGTTCTCACTCATTAAGCTATACGACTCCGCTGATGAAGGTCCGATTTTCTCGGATCTGAAACCTTGGTCCGGATGTTGTTGTAACACTTTATTTAATATTAATAAATATCATGCTCTTATTAATTATTTAGTTAATTTTACTTTTGCATTAATAATTGAGCACTCTGCTGAGAAACTCTCCCAATTAAGAAATACGGTATATATATATATATACACACATAAGTAACTGTCATATACATATACACACACACACGCACACACACACACACACACACACACACACACACACACACACATATATATATATATATATATATATATATATATATATATATATATATATATATTGTTGCTAGATGTAGCAAGTGTATCGGCTGGTCATATCAAAAATCAATTGGTCGCTAAGCATCGTACCAATGCTGCTAGATGAATGCCTTGCGCTTCGTCGAAACCATTATTTGCTCTACAGGAAAGCTTAACTTATTAATTAGAGACATATATATATATATATATATATATATATATATATATATATATATATATATATATATATATATATATATATAAATATATGAGAAAGGAAGGGTGAGAGAAATGAAAAAGGAAAAAACTAAGAGATATATCTTTAATATATTCTTTTTTTAAAAGACGAAACGTTGATGAATATATAAATAAAAATATCTCTTGCTTTTTCTTTTTTCATATATATATATATGTGTGTGTGTGTGGGGGGTGTAAATACATTCGTCCATAGACCGCTGTTCCGTCGTATACGACTACTAACTGTAGCTAGACGTAGATGAATACTTATATATTAGCTCATATATGTTATACACGTTTCTCTTTATAAGTGTACTTATTGTATTTTGTATATTTTCTTTGATGCCAGGCAACATATGAACGCCATAGTTTTCATCTATAGTTCTGATAACTTCATTTATCTCATAACATAACAGTATTATTCCCTGTATATGGGCCAAGTTTCCAATCTGTATACACGTGCGTAATGCTTGTGTTTACGATTATCCATGAGAGTTTGAATGCGGTAGAACACAGAAAACAATATATTAGCCCCTCGACCATATTCTAATTTTTTGGGGGGGAGGGGGATGGGGCACAAAGATAAAAATGGCATGATGGTGGTAAAAAAATGTATTTGCATTTAGAAATAATATGTCGTTTTGTCCTAAAGCAAGGGACAGATATAATCAAGCAGATATAGATTCCCATTTGAATATTCCAAATCATGTAAGTTAGTACCGTAACTGA
The DNA here is from genome assembly GCA_963556195.1 of Sepiola atlantica. Taxonomy (NCBI): domain Eukaryota; kingdom Metazoa; phylum Mollusca; class Cephalopoda; order Sepiida; family Sepiolidae; genus Sepiola; species Sepiola atlantica. The sequence continues at coordinate 58,057,097 of OY744534.1, forward strand.
AGCCAGAATATATATATATATATATATATATATATATATATATATATATATATATATATATATATATATATGTATATATGTATATATATATATATATATATATATATATATATATATATAATTGCAGATCGCAACATATATCGATTAGTTATTTTTGTTTTATCAGATGAGAAAACGCATATCCTATTTATGTAAGGAAATCGCTTTCAACTCTGCTAAAAATGTGTTCGAGTCATAGTTCGGTAAATTTCGATTAAAATATAAATTTCAAATTCCTTTGATATTTTATACATATTTTACCATGCTGTCTTTCTCTCTTTCTCTCTCTATGTATATATACATGCATCGTGTATATATATATATATATATATATATATATATATATATATATATATATATATATATATATATATATATATATATATATATATATATGCATTGTATTTTCCTTTTTTGGACATTGACCGATTTTTATTAGATTTCATACAGAAAGCAAATCAATGTTCTGTGAATGACATTCTGTTTGTAATTCGAATATATCTCTTGTTTTTAATTTATATATTTTCGTTTTTGCTGGAGATGGGGCATCCTACTGTATGCCAGACATTCACCCGCAATGTCAAAGACTCCAACTAAGTAATATTTTTAAGATTCTAACACTTTCTTTTAAGATAGATTGTCTGTAGCTATCATTTTGTCTACACGGTATATTCGCCAATAAGTTTTTTAATTTTTTTTTGATGAGCCAAGTTGTTCCTATTATTACGGCAATGATAGAGATCTGTCTTAGACTCCAGTTTCTGTTCATGTCTTACATAATATCTTGGTATATCGTTATATGTTTTCTTTCAAGTAAATGCTCAGAAATATATACATACCATATGATTTTATAATGTTTGAATATACAAAATAGTCATGAATTAAAAATAATTTAATATTACTTACTTAAAATTAATATTGTTATAAGCCCCTTTAATAAGATTGAAGGTGAGCCCTGTTCGGAGATGTTAAAAATAGACTGACACGTAGCTATAAGGCATATTCCGACAACGTTCGTTGAATCTCAAGCCAGTCTTTCTATATGTGCCTCCCTTCGCATAAATAGAACTCAAATTCCATGATGCAATGTCTCGTGGCCGTATGGTTATGACGCTTGCTTTCAACGTCTAGTTTGATTCTGTAGCAGGGGTTCGAACCTTGTGACCGGCTGAGATTATCTTTCCCTACACTGATAGAAGCGAACGCTTAAAACGCTGGCGTATGTAGATAAAAATAATTTAATATTATTTATTTAAAATTAATATATATATATATACATATATATATATATTTGAGAAAACCATAATAATGTCTTCTGTTTAATAAATAAAATTTATTTTAATCTGAGATTTCGGAAATCAAAATTGCCTTTCTCAAAGCAAAGTGTTTTTTTTTCTTTTTCCTTTTTATCGTCTGATGGGGGCGGACTTCTGTGTGGCAAAATAACATTTGCGTTATGTTTGTATTAGCTCGGGTACGCTAGTTTGAATCTGTAGAGGTATAGACATATTTTTAAAAACATTGTTTCGTACTAGTATTATATTTCTTTAGTGAAGGATGCCATTCACTCTATAACAAAGACCAATGTGTATTTAATTGTATATAAATAAATATAAATCTGTCTCGTCATACAAATGTTATCGAGTAAAAACCTGTCCTGATGAAAATTCTTTCAACTGTTTAGGCGAACGAAAATAAGCAAATAGTAAGTCAGACAATACCCGCCGTCTAAAATATTTTCTAAATAAGATTTACCACTCTAAATAAAAATTCAAAGGTGAGTATTTTTTTAATCTCATCCTAAATGATAATAATAATTTTTAATAAAAAATTTACTTACTGACGTAATTCGATGATTTTAAATGAATCTTGTTGCGAATACTTTCAAAGCATAATTTATTCCGTCATATTTCACATAGGGTTTAGACTAGTGTATACATCTATCTATCTATCTATCTATCTATCTATCTAACTATCTCTATCTCTCTCTTTATATATATATATATATATATATATATATATATATATCTATATATATATATATATATATATATTTAACCAGAAACTACCACGACGGTGGAATCGGCGATTTCGTACACTGACGAATTGGATCTCAGGCAGCCGTCGAAATGGTTGGATAATTCAAACGTTTTAATATCAAAATTAAAACTCCGTGATACTCTTTTGATTAGATGCGCGTGTATGCTATTAATTAATTATTTAAAAAAAAGGCATATTTTTACATATAATTTAGAACTTTTATAATGAATAATTGAGTAAATTAAAAAGTTAGTGATTTACTGGGTTTAATAATTACAAAAGGGATCCAACACGATTTGTTGCTGTTGTTGATCACTCTTCGCCGCTTGCTGTGAATACTTTCCGACTTGGTATTTACAAAGTTAAATTCCTCCTTAATTCCAAGCTAATTTCTGGGGGGCCAACTGGTAAGTTCTTCTTGATTGCGATTCAGTGGCGATTTGTAATTAGCTTCCTGCACTGAAGATTTCGTAAGGATGAAACATCGATGTCTGTAGGTAATACATAATTAATATTTATTCATAAACATATATATATATATATATATATATATATATATATATATATATATATATATATATATGTTAGTAGAAATTGCCCGTACCGAGACAGTTAACATTAAATCTTTGAACAGAGAAATACAATTTTCTGTTCTATTACGAGCTTTCAAATTATGGTATAATGCTAGTAGACCTCATATCTAGAATCATTATTCCAATTTTAATTAAAGTTCATTATATGATTTTTTCGAGAAAATGTATAAAATGTAATGCTGAATTTTAAGGGGTCTTAAGAAGAAACTCAAATTTAGATAATCTTTTTTTCTTAGTAGTTATGACAATGGATCAAATTTAATTTCAATCTAAAATATTTTATTTTCAAATTGGCGGTTGTGCTCAAACTCCTCTTAAATACATTAAAAATGAAATTCGGAAAATATTTATTTTGTGATGTCTACTACGCATTTTCTTAATTTAAAAAAATTGGTAGTACTTGAATTTTCACTATAGACAACTATCTCGTCTTTACCTTGTTTGCATAAAAAATTAAACTAAATATATCCCACATCGATCACCAGTAAGCGTAGCAGCTGTTTTCCGAAATTCATAATAATCGAATAATTCATTTAGAAGTGAATCTTAGACATAGAAATATATAAATTATATGCACATACCTTACTTGAGATAAATATATAGAAATATATTTAATAAATCAATGAAGAAGAAAATATCTAAAAATACAAAGCTTGCGAACATATGTCATATATGTACACTTCTAATATATCGAAATTAGATTAGAATCTTAAATATTTCTTTTATTATTTCATTTAAAAAATGCATAACATATAGCCGGAAGAACTTATGAAATAATTTTTTTTTTAAATACATAACATATAGCCGGAAGAACTTATGAAATAAATTGGTTATTAAAATTCGACGAAATAAAAAGAACGATATCTATTTCATGATAAGAAAATGATCGTATTTGAAGGTTCGGTTAACATAGTTCCAATTCAATTTCAGTGAGGGTTTTATTTTTTATTTTTGATCCAGGAAATTTAGCTAAAATTGCCTCAAAATCACTTAATGATTTATCATAGGTATGTACGTATTAATAATAAAAAATAAATTTAAAAAATTGTCTTTCAAAATAAAAAGGTTACGTTCAGGAAGGCTTTCGGGCAGGAGAAAAATGGTGTATTTGTGCTGTGCTTAAAAATTGACGACAAACATCGATGTATTAAAATATAATGAAAACTCATTACTGTCGGTGGCGGTGAACAAGTGCAGGTTAATGAGTAAGGAAGGCGCACGCAAAGAAATTTACGAGGTAATTTTCACGACACAGTCACAAGTCGAGAATCGATCTCAATTTCGGTTTAGTTTATATAATAATTTGTGACACACACGCATCCACCTGTAAATGCTCATTGTTGGATTTCGCCTTCGCTGTCAATGAAGCTACGCTTCTATCTAACGAGATATTTTCTTCTTCAACTAACCTTTTTGACGTTGGTTTTGAATCAATCAATCATTACTTTATTTCCGACATTCGACCGTGTTTGTTTCTTTCAGCCAGGTGCGTGTTACCATCAATTATCTTTTATTCGTGCTGGGTAACATTTCCGGTTCAGCTGACCTGGATATTTGACAAAAAGAACCTTATAAAAAAACGGTTAATGTAGTTTAATTTTTTTTTTAAATGATAAACAAAACAAAATTAAAAGTGTCGCAAAATAAAAAAATGTGGAATAAAGATTGGTAAATGTCCATAATTTAATGTCGTTTATAACAATTGTCTATTTTATGTTATGAATTTTAAAAAAAGGTCTTATGCAGTTTACGGACCGGGCTGAAATAATAACCGTATATATTAGAAAGCAATCCTCAACATATGGAGAGGATAAGTTGATTAACTATTCTGTACTTTCACATAACAATTTAATAAACAGAATACTTAATTAACCGTCCACCTCACCATGTTAAGAATACCTTCCTAAATTATAACGTCATTATTTCAGTACGGTCCATAAACTGCCAAAGTACTCTTTTTCAAATGTATTTTCTTACTAATTCTCTGGATTTTCCTTATCGGTTATGGTTACAACAAACAACAGTTTGAATTATCTCCCCTTTCAACTGACTCTTCTGAGTTAAAGATGAGAATTTCATCTGTCCCCAATAATACAGAAGCACTGACATTTTCTTTCTTCCTCCATGTGACTAACATCAAACAAGATTTCCATGAAAGAAGTTTATTTCCAAGAGCTTCTCATTGTGCCACAAGATTGCTGACCCTATGGCTACAACATACAACATAGTCATCTTCTAATTGAATGGCAATATGAATGTGTCATAATTCTCTATCTACTTGCCTCTTTACGAATGCAGAGTTAGACACAATGTCGGTTTCCACCTGGGGAAAGATCAGCTTCCCTAAAAGTGGCACTATGGATTGGTGAAAAAATTACCTTAATTTAGACGTATTTCTCATACAGTTACCGAGGACAGAAAAGATGGAATGTAATCACAGAACAGATACTACACTTTGATCCTTGCCAAAAAGCAAGTAATTTTATTCATTCCTTTCATTATTTTCAAACCTTCTCCAAATATTAAACGTCATTCAACTGGCAATCTATTAATCTCATTAACCCTTATGCGTGTGTCATGATAACAAGAGAGTTGTTTTTTTTAAGAATAATCGAACTATGTGTGATTTTGGAATTAACTGCCCTTAAACAAGGTTGAAATCGGTGACAAACTCTGAACATGTAATAGCGTCAGCGGAGAGCCGCAAGCGATTAATAGACGCAATTTTCTCAACAGATTTGTATTCCAGCTGATTGTAGTGGAGCCGAGTAAATGGATTGCCCCCGACATGCGGGATTTCTTCGAACTGCTTATATCTATTAATGGCGAAGAACCGTAGAAGGGCAACGCAAACGGTTCAAGGACAACTTGAAGGCGTCCCTCAAACAGTTCGATCTGTATTCCGACCCGTGGGAAAACCTAGCTCAGAACAGATGTTTGTGACGCGCTGCCAGCTACAAAAGAGGTCACGATTGCTTAATCTGCACGCATTGAGGAACACAAGAGAAAACGTGCTATTCAAAAAGAAAGAGCAGTCAGCACCTATCGACAGAATCATCTCACAAATGGAAGAGATACTTTCAGAGCTCGGATCGGACTGACGAACCATCTCCGGACCCACAAAACAATTACATGATAACGATCATCATCGCAAACGATGGACGAACTTCTACATCATTAATAACGCGCCACAATGGGGAAATGTTTAATTGACTTAGCTCTCTGAGCGCTTTACCATCGCTACTATTTGAAGAAACGCATTAAGCCTGCTCTTAGTTGAAAATATTGTAATAGACTTTTAAAAAATGTAATCATATTTTGTCAAATGTTGAATTATGTATTTAGTGAATAAATTTATTTTTCTAAATTTAAAACAATAAATTAACAAAAGAACTAAATACGTTTCACTTTTAACGTATCTAATGTCTTCCCATTTGAATAGTACATTTGACTCAAAGGCAACCCTCTCTAATCACGCCTTTAAATGTTCACTTTTTGACGACTATATCTCCAGGTTTTATAACTTATACCGCTGTTGACATTTGCCCTAAATTCAATTTTGTCAAAATGATTCATGATAGATAATAAAGATTGAAGCATAAACGTCATAATCCCCCAGACATCACTTTGTAATCAGTGGCGCAAACGACAATTTTACCTCGCGTTTTCTTCGATATTTATTCGTTCATTCATTTATTGTGGCCTTACATAACTTGATTTATGGCCATTCTCTGCGTCTGAGATTAGGTTGTTTTTTTTTACGTTTGCTTTTCGTAATATTTTCAACAAAATCTCCGTTTTATTAATTAGATTTAGTACAGTTTTTGACGATTGATATTTTAACGCTTTTTTTTATAATCCGCCAAAGGAACAATCATACATTGTCGAGTGATAAGTAGTTGTCAGATCTCCTTCTTTTTATAGTATACACACAAGCATATATATCTAAATGAATAAATCCGAAACTTTTTTTAATTATATTACCATCAAAATGGTGCCATGTATAATGACTCAATAATATAAGATTTTATTTAGAAATACTGTATATATACTAGTGAGTCAAGATCCAAACAGACGTGTCTGTACGCCTAATTTGCAGAATTATTTTAAGCAGTTTATAATAAGTTACTGTTTGCTGCTATTAATTTCTTATTTTAGTGCCTTTGCTCTCTATATATTCAATAGTTTTGTCGTTATTTACAGTAATTAATAAAAGTAGTTTAATAATAAAAAAGATAAATTACTAAAAGATTTTTGAAAAATAAGTTCATAGATTATCAAGGGAAGTAATTGAAATGACAACTATTTTAGCAATTATCTTTGTTGACAGTACAGCAACCAAAAATCTAGACTCTAGAAATGAAAAAATGTTAAAACTAAGTTCTAATTGTAAATTTTAATTTGCAAATTAAAATATAGAGCATAGCAGGAGAGGCAGCCAACTGCTGTGGACCAAGACGCTTGTCCGCGGCGGTTGAAAAGAGTACGGTTGGTTTGCTGCTTATGCGGAGGAGAGCTGTGAACGCGAACCCGGAAAGGCCCATTCACGAAAAGTTGAATTTATTTTTTTTTAAAGTAGAAACGGATGGGGCGGATTTGGCGTAATCATTTGCATATGCGATATGTCGTTACTACAAGAAGCACGAACAAAAACGTGATTGAGAGATTACGTTGGGAGGTGAGCGCGAATGGAAGAAAAAGAAAGTGCCGTATTTATTTTTGTGAAAGCTTTGCATTGACTCGTTCATAAAATTAATTTGCTTTTTAAATTTACTTATTTATTTAAGTTGTATAGAGAATTTTTTTAAAAATATATTTTGCATAAATATTTTTATATTCAATGTGTTTTACAAATAGATTTAAAATATAACAAACGGTATTTTTTTAATTACAAATTTAACAAACAATGACCATTATTTTCTCCACATTTTGTAAATAATAAATTCGTTTATTTTACAGTGTTTGATATATTTGGAATTGAAACCTAATGATTATAATCACCCGAAACACTTTTTAAAAATTGATTTTTAAAACTTATTACAATAATTCTCTTAGCTATTTGATTAAGAAAGCAGAAAATGAATAGCTAAAAGTCAGCCAATAGTCTTTTTCAGATCCCCAACTGGTGGCAAAATGCATATGACACATTGACGTCAAATTTTGCCGCTATCTTAGGTGCAAAAATTGATTTTTCCCCAGTTTTTAATGGGAAATTTATTTACAGCGTTATGCTTATACAAAATCACATTCGTGGACTTTAAATATCGTAAAGAGTATATAAAATACCAAAATTACAATAAAGATTGTTGACTCAAGGTTCAGTATCATATTATCTTGATTTTAATCTTCACGAGAGAACATAAAAGTGATGCTAAAATATTTAGATTGATAAATTAATTTCCCCATCCTGTGAGGGATATTCTTCTCGTATATATATAAAGTGTTGTATGTTTATATGTTTTTATGTATGTATGCAAATGATTTAATCCTGAACTACCTAATCGATCATACTAAATTTAAAAAAAAACAGCTGATAGGCGTAATAGGTCAAAATGTGGGCTATATTTGGTTTAATTTAGTTTCATACAAAGAAATTAAAATGGGATTGCACACTATGTGAAAATTCAGATAATTCTCATTTTGTGAAATTTACACACTAGGTATTAGACATCAATTACTAAATATCCCATATATTTCAGTATCATTGGGGTATTTAAAACTATTTAAGAGCCATCATATAGGGACATCTCATTTGAAAGGTAAATATATCAGATTTGCATTAAATTATAGCAACAATCATTATACATCAATTAATCAAGATCGACTTATGTAAAATTGGTATGTTCAATACATTACTTCTACTCGTCCTAGGACAAGTATTCATCCAGTATTTATATATATATATATATATATATATATATATATATATATAGAGAGAGAGAGAGAGAGAGAGAGAGAGAGAGAGAGAGAGTGTGTGTCCTCGACAAAGTATGGCAACACTAAAACTGTTATTATTTAACTTTTATGATCTGCATACTATTATTTTTAATATGTAAAATGATTTTATTAGTTACACTGTATTGACCAATCTTATTACAGTAATAAAACACAATGAAAGCATTGTACACAATTTAATGATTCATATTTATTTGTTTTTCAGATGGAACCATCCACAGATAAACGTGCACAGATTTATATTTCACGGCAGGAAGGCTAATCCCTTAGAATGATTGCTAAAAGACTGGATGTTTCCCATTCTTGTGTATCCCGAACCGTTTAAAGAAAAGAGTCTGTTGGGTCTTTTCATTGAAGACAACGTACTGGTAGACCAAGAACAAGAACAGTACATGACGATCGTGTCATTCATCGATTGACAATGAATTATCTAACAGCTTCAATCAGTTTTAGTAAGTCTCAACTTTCTAGTGATGTAAAGGTAACTGCAAGAAAATTCACCAGAAAGTTTACAACTAAATTTAACCTTCATTGTTCCAGGCCATCGCACAAATCTTTTCTGTCAAAGAAAAATATCTGAGATTGGTTAGTTTCTGTACAGTATATTCCTACTGGATATCTGGGGATTTGGAGAAGGTTCTGTTAGCACAAGAGTGTAGCGTCAAACAATCAAGATCAAATAAGACGTCTGCCCGAAGACCACCAAACACTAGTAATAACCTGAAATACAGCTGTCCTTAAGTAAAAATAAAACTCACTTTCATTGATGATTTCGGGATGTATTTTTTAGAGTGGTACAAGAGGGTTATGGCTTATGCCCCTAACAACAACTATAAATGGAGATGTTTATTACGGCATCTTTCAGGTACATATTATGGATTATATGCATGTCAAAGACTTCTACTATTGTAGAGCCCCATGCCACAGTAAACGAACAGTTTACGAATGGTTACTTGAAAATCAAATGAAACTCATCTAACCAGGGCCTGACAATTCATCTGACCATAATCCTATAGAGAGCGCTTGGAATCAATTGAAAAATAAGTTGGAAGCTCTTCAGCAGTCGATCTGGAATTGAAAATCAAAGTGTAGAACAATGGGTTTTCTGCAGATTATTGTAAATGGTTAATTCACCCAATGCCTCGTATGATTGCAGCAGTACTAAACCAAAAAGGTGGACCTAGTAAATATTAAACTCTTTGTGTATTATTCATTCCGTATTATATGATTTTTTAAATAAAGTTTAGTTCAATATCGGTGTTCCCAAACTTTTTGCGAATATGGTATATATATAAGTTTGGTGTCTATATATGTTTATATATGTGGTATGCATAAAATTCACTCGTAAACTAATAGACCATAAGTAGATTGAGAAAGTAGGATGGAATGAAGAAAATGGAACTCTGAAAAGGACGGCTCGACAAGTATTTGATGACATTGGACTTTAGAACGACCAGGTTTTAGTCGACAGGTAAAATGCCGTGGTAAGTTGTTCCAGAGGTAGTAAGTTTTTTTGAAAGAAACTGCGTTCATGAATGTTCCGCCTGGGTTTATGTAGACAAAGAAAGAATAGATATTTGCAGAGTGTCAGCAGTATTCCATTTTAGGACATATCTAACTCTTCTAAAGACAGAGGATCGCATCAGAACTAAATTACTTTCTGAAGCGGTAGAATGATCGAATCATTGCCATACCGACCATAGAATTAGATTTGGTGTAAGTCAAATTCAGTCTAAGGTGCTTATCAAAGCAAGGGGCTTCCTCAAGGAGTGAATCATTCAATTTAATTGAAGCAAAACATGGAACTGAGTGTCAATGATAAACAGACAGAACGTTAGTTGTATAAATATCAAATGTAACAAGCCCCTTTTCAATATTACTCCACTCATGTCAGGTCAGAAGAGAGAAAATAAGCAAACTCTTGATTACAAACGCCCAACGAAATGCTGCCATAGACAACTGAGTCGTCTACATTGCTGTCGACGAATGATCTCAGAATATGATTCCGAAGATCATTGATGAAGAATCATGAAAAAGGGTACGGCTAACAATGGAGTTTTTAAGTATACCAGCGTTGATACAGTGTGCTTTAGACATTTGCCCATCAATAACTACTTTTAGAGAGTCTTCAAAGAGAAAGAGTTTGAGTTTTTGTTTTGTTTTGTTTTGGTTTTACATTTGATTCAACCAGAACAAAGCATTTTGCCATCGTGAATTAGGCGCCAGATTTATAGGGGGCATCGAAAGTAGGGAGTTGTGTAGCAAGATATTTGTTCATATTACATTTAAATTTCTGTATGTTTGTACAGTCGGGTAAACAAAAACCGGGGAGACAATCCCAAAGAGTCGCGGTCCTAGGAAAGAAGCTATTAGAGTAAAAATCTTCCGGCATCTGGGGGCCTCTGCAGTGAAGGGGTGGGATTTTGCTGCTAGTCGGGTTGCTCGGGCGTATGTAAAAGTGCAGTAAGTTCATTAGAGCACATTCAATAGAAGTACTTGTAAAAGAAGCAGAAGGATGCCACATTGCGGCGATGGGACAGGGGATAAATCTTGGTAGACAGTACAGGACCTATTAAGTTAGATACGCCTTTTTGTACCGTGTGTAGGGAAGAGATACTAGTGGTTAGAGCACCATCCCATGTATGGCAAAACTAGTCCATGTATGGGTGGATGATGGCTTTATAAAGATATAGAATACTGGAAGGTGTGCGAAGTTTTCTAGCACAGTAGAGGAATTCCATCTTGTATTCAGCAGACGTTTATGTATTTCTTACAATTCATATTGCCTATGAATATTAGAATATTGGTAAAAATGAGTGTTTCAAAAGGTAGCTTCTACATTCGTGCGCAGTGCACGCGCACGCACTTGACATACTTTTGTTAGTCTTGTTTGAACATGCGTCGGGCTAGGGTTCGGTAAGCGTTTGGTAATGGTCCAGGTCTTCACGTTATAATAGAGGAAACTTTTTTTTTCGCCGTAAAAATTGCAGAACAAATGCCACTGTACAACGCATCGCGGAATGATGGACAGATATTTTGGAAGCAGAGATGTAAGCGCAACAATCTTTCTATACCTAATATGAATGGAGTTCTTCTTGAGTAAGTAAAAAAAATTTTTTTTTACTTACTATAACTCGCATATTGTCTGTTTTTTTGGTGGCGAAGGTAATTTTTGTGGCGAGGGTATATTTTAAGGCGGGATTCTTTATAGAGCCAAATCTCATAAGCATGATAACTAATCTTATTTTGAATCGTTATGAGTGTTATATTGCCCTGTCAATAAAAACAAACACAAGTTTTTTTTTACAGTGAAATAACATGGGTTTTTTAGGTAAAACATATTTCCCGCTGTAGAATATGTAGAATAAAGACTACTTTGAAACGCATCGCGGAATCGTGGACAAATATTTGTATTTGTATAATTTTGATTATTCGGACTACTGTCCTCATCGTCAGTGTTAATCTCACAACGTTTCGGCAGCTGTGATTTCTGCAAGGACTCGTGGCACAGTCGACATAGTATTGGGTAGAATTCAGTTTTAAGTGATAGTCATCTGAAGATTAAAGTTCAATTATAGATACGAATAATTGCGAATAACTGAAGACTTCTCCCAGTCATGGCTGACAGAACAAGAGCATGCTACTCCCGGTTATAAAATAAAGGGTTCTGTTCGAACATCCGTCCAAATTCCTGAGTTCGACAGAAATATTCCCGATTTCGAAAAGATATACCTGAACAAGGCCAGAGGTTAGAGCGGCCGAAACGTTGTGAGAATAATACTCAAGGTGAGAACAGTTGTCCGAATAATCAAAATTATGGAAATTATCAATCCTAATCTAAAAAATTCAAACCACAATTTGTATGAGTTTATGTAGAGGCAAAATATAAGGAAGATGATAGTTTCATGCAAATATTTAATGAAATGAGTGTATTACATGCCTTTGAGTAAGTAAAACAAAAGCTTTACAACAAATCACATTTTGTCTATTTTCATAGATGTTAAATATCCAAGACAGGTGTACCGAAAAGGTCATTCAACAAGAATAGGTGCACTTGGCACGGAAATGCATTTGCCAGAAAAAGAACATTAAATGATTGATTGTCTAAAAATAAAATAATTGTTGGTGACCGAGAAAAAACAAACATGACTTATTTTCAGAAATAAAATCATTGATTAATTGAAACAACCTGCAAAAATAATCTGCAGAATAATATACCATGTCGCAGAATAAAACATACTCGAGGCATGGCTAGATTGACAGCGAAGTCCCGCAGTAGGTATTTGCAGGTGGAGGCGGGGAGGGCATAGATTGTTATGTAATATTGCACCTTCTTTTCTCAACAACCTCCACTCGTTTACCGCCACTGACAATAAAGGTATATCATTATATTTGTATATATCAGTGTGTCGTCGTTCTTTTAAGCACAGCGGAAATATAAAAGCGGGAATTTTGTTCGTGCGGGCGGGTCTTCTACAAAAAGATCCAAAGCTTGCAAGCAGATGTATCATAAATGATCTTTTTTTACTCGTTATACGTGTTATATTGTCTTTTTTACAGCGAAATAACATAAATTTAGTAGGTAAGAAAAAGAAAGTAACAAAGATATGAATATTAATAAGAGAGGAACTTCAATTTGTAACGATCGTTGGACACCTGGTGTCACTTCTGGCAATGCTATCGTCTGATTGTGTCTGACAAACAATTCTTTGATCAGCGCCTGTTTTTTCACTGAATCTAATTCGATCGACTAACAAACGCAGGCTGTACAAATGATATGTTCTTTGAACAGGCACCAGTCATTCAGACAGAAAATTAGTCTTTTTTTCTGCAACATTAATTTTAAGGCTAAATTTAAAAAGACTTTCTCGCGCTATTTTTGGAGGGCAGATTCATCGATCTGTGGATTTCCTCGAGTAAACAAAAAAACAAAAGCAATGTGAGAGGGAATTGAAACGTAGAGCAATGGCAAAAGGGGATAGTATATGTAAGGCGGTTAAGCCGAGTTATCGACTTTTGGCCTTCGGGTTCGGATAAAAGTATGGTATCTGTTTTAAACAATAACCAACACGAAATTAAATTCTTCTTCTAAGAACACCATCAACTCAAAAATTGCATATCTACTTTATAACTCTCCCTTTAATCCCCACTCCTACTTAGAGATCAACCTGCTTGTTTTCAGTTCTAAACACACTGGAAAACAGTGTGCGATCTATTCTTTAGAAAATGTTGGAAAGTTCTTATTAATCAGCTTTTAATTTTGTTTTCCCACTCCTTACTTTCAATGAATGTGTAGACACACACACACACACACACACACACACACATATATATATATATATATATATATATATATATATATATATATATATATATATATGTGTGTGTGTGTGTGTGTATGTATAAAGTTTAATTTTAAATTTATTGGAGATATTTTAAATTAAAAATTAAATTGTGTGTATATATATATGGATATTATTCACCAACGGACGTTTTACATTATACTTATGGTTCGTTGATAGCCGAACATCTTTTAAATAACCACACCTGTGTCTCTAATTTCAGTGTCGACTTATTCTCCATTCTTACTTAGTCGCACTCCTTCTATCATCTCAAGATCTTGGAAACGATCTATATTAAGTCCTTGAGACTTTTTTTTTGCAAGCAAAGAGAAAATCTCCTCGAGCTTTATGTTGTGTACATGTGGGCGTGTTTTGTGTGCATGCATGCACATATTTGTATACACATACATATGTGTGTGTACGTTCTCTGTATGCATATATAATGATTTTATGTATATTTATGTTATATGGTTATGAAAGTCTGCGTGTATCTGTAATGCGTTATACGTATATAATTGTATGGTTTATGTATGTATGTATATGTATTTGTGAGCATATGTGTATGTATGTATGCATGTGTGTATGTATGTGTGTATGTGTGTATACATGCGTGTGTGTGTGTAATTGGATCGAAATATAAGTGGATGTACGGGTATGGATACCAGTTCTTGTATTAAAACAAGCAAACTAATAACATATTGTGTATGTAATTACAATAGCTAATTCTATATATACATATACACATACACACACAAATATATATATATATATATATATATATATATATATATATATATATATATATATATATTTATATATATACATAGATACGCGGTAACTATGAGTATGTGCTGGAAACGTTATTATAGCTTTATGTGTAGTGATTTTGGGATAATATAGATTGTATGAGTTCAAAATTATAAAGACATCAGAATTTTAAATTAAATATAATTATAATATAAATAAAGAATTAAAAAATTAAAATTAAAAATAAAATTAAAATAATAGATAAAACACAAAATATAATAATAAAAATAATAAAAAATAAAAATAAAAAGTAAGATTAAAAATTAAAAATTGAGTATGTGTTATACTAACAATGAAGTAACAGTCAATAGAGTGATAGTAGTTATTCTTAGTCTAAAATCTGCTTAGCGTGTGCTCCTTTAAATTTTTGCAGTTCAAACTCGTTTCGTTTCTGACGTTGAATAATTTTTCCCTATCTTTAAATTTAACAATTTCCAGTTTCTCACCCAGGCGATAGTAAGTTCTATATAGGAAGCACGTCAACAAGTTTTAAGGATAGTTATTACACCCATAAATTATCGTTTAGAAATAAAAAATACAGTAACACTTCGCTGTCTCGATACTTCTGGAAATTGATAGATGAGGAAAAAAAACAATAATTAGATGGAGCATGATAAGAAAAGCAAAAACATGTAGATCACTCACTTATCTGCTGGGATAAAAGAATTGGTCCGTGCACTGCTACATTGGTATCATAACAAATAAATACTTACTAATGTGTTCCATCATTATTTGTCTGCTCTAAATTAATGGTATTTAAAACATGGCTAGATTTAATTGATCCTAACATTGTTTCTATTTTAACATTACATGTAATAATATTGTCCAGCGTATGACATAAAATTGCATCCAGTCATGAAGCTTACATTTTGAAACATTGTAGGGTGTCCCTTGTCACTTGCCTCCTTACGAGGTCAGAGTTAAACAAAAGGTCGGTTTTTAGTGTTGAAACATGCAACTCCCTACAAATGGGCGATCTGGATTGGGAAAAATAAAAATTAATATAGTATTTCTCCTTCACTAGCCGAGGACAGAAAAGATGAAGTGTAGTATCTGACCAGACACTACATTTTGCTCCTGAATGTCGGATCACCGATCGTTTACCATTACTCCCAGGTCCGAGCCAGAGTGGTAATAACTATTTGAATCCAATGCATGTATTAAATAGAACTCGCTGCGTGTATTACATGAAACTGGTCAGGAATCAAGTTTATAGATTTAGGAATTGTTCAGTAAACCTAGGAATAGTCCAAAATATCTTACTAGTGATGCTGATTAGATGTTTCATTCCATTTGACTAGATTCCTTCTATATAATTTGGTTTCTAGGAGTTTTTCTTGTTATTCTCAATAATCATTTTCCAAATTTTCTTTTATTTCTTTTAATTTGATGATATCTGCTTCCAGAAATCCTATATATTTATAAGTATCATGTTTATTATTATTATTATTATTATTATTATTATTATTATTATTATTATTGTTGTTGTTGTTGTTGTTGTTGTTGTTGTTGTTGTATAAAAATGTGAATATATTTATTAGTTTGCAATCTAATACATATACGTGGCTGTGGTCTGTACAGTGACGTCATGTAATTAACATGAAAAGACTGAAAAAAAGTTAGTCACTCATTTTCTAAATGCGTACAGAGGCACTAAGAAATATTACTGAGTGGTTTAATCAACGTTTGTGGTAGTGGCGAGAGCAATACCTAGCTAGGGAAGATGTAAGTGACGTTTTTAGTTAGTTATAAAGTACAGCTATTATAACAACTACAATATTTTTAAAAAAACTTTACGCAATCTTAGAACAAAACTATATTTTACATGTATTTCGTGTTTTTAAAGTATTAGGGAAAGATTCTTTGGGAAACCTGTTGATTAACTCGAAGATGAGAGGTGGAGTTCGCGAAGTGGTTAACGACCTGGACTGACAACTTGGGTGTGTCAAGTTCGAATCCAATTCGTTCTGCAGACACAATTTCACTTCTGTGTTTGTAATCTTCACGTGGTCCCTCCTGTCAGTACGCGGTGTCTTTGTAGCAATAATTTATACCTAGAAACATATCGGGGAAACCAATGGCAACAATATAATCATCTGATCGATACAAAATGAATGCATTGACTTAAAGATAACAGCCAAAAACTGTTAAAATAAGTGAAAAGTAATTATTGGGTCACTATTAAAGTTGAATGTTTATTCTAAAGCAAGTCTCACCCTCTTACCGAGGTTCATGAAAACAGTTCTGAATTTTAAAATACGAAAATATTTACTCGTGATATTTTTCGTCAGTGTAAGCAATTAAATATATTATTATACTAAAGTTGAATTAATCAACGTTAGTTTCTCTAAAGCTTCCTTCATATATATTTAAACTAGAAGGAAGACACGATGTTCCTAGGAAATCGAATAAGGATCACTACTACGTTCTTTTTATGCTATGCGTAAAACACCATATTACTTTGTTTTTAATGGCCCCATCCTCTCCTAATATAGTCGGAAGAAATTAAAATGTTGTAAAACTCTCTGAATTAGTGGCTTATACATATGGTTTAAATTTTATTTAAATCGGATATTCGTATTTGACGTTCTAAGAGGGTTCTGTCCCCATGGATTACTTAGAGGTGGAGGCTAGTAGATATTCTATAATCCTCCCCGGAGAACTTTAAGACCCCTATAACTACCTCAGATTAAGAACGTACTTAGAAATTCGGGATCACTTTCATTGTCTTCCACACTAAATGTTATAATACTATGTAGATTTCATAAAGACGGGAAATATTTGACGTTTTTAGGATGTTATACCCTCATAACATCCTTAGAAGTGCACATAGACATTCGAGAACACTTCCGTTGTCTTCTCCGGTAAAGTTTACATTAGAATACATTTTTAGATCTTATGTGAATTTTTTTAACATTTATTTCTATAGTGAACACACAAACATCACACGCATACATACATACGTGGAGTTATATATATATATATATATATATATATATATATATATATATATAAATATATATATATATATATGAGACACTAACTGGTCTAGCCGCACTGATGAGCTGTGAAACAGCGAAAGAGGCTGTATGTGGATGACTATATATATATATATATATATATATATATATATATATAGAGAGAGAGAGAGAGAGAGAGAGAGAGAAAACACAAAATGCAGTCTAAAATATTCGTTGGTTCTGGTAGTGAGTTATGTTTGAAAGTAAAGTTCATTTTACTTCTTTTAATGCGCAGTAAGTTGTAATTAACTGTATATTTCACTGAGCTAAGTATTTTTCTCATACTCGTCGATTCTTGAATATTTCTTGATGTCTCGACAAGCATTTAGAGAACTATTGACTCTCTTCTTTTAGTTAATTAACATAGTGTGTTCATACAAACCGTAATCAGGTATACAAATTATATAGAAAAATAATAGGACTATTGTCTCTTATGTTATCCATTATGACATTATAGAAGTAACGAGACTAATTATGTTTAGCTATGCAGGAAAGAAAATGTCTTTACAGAATGTCATTTTTTTTTCTGAATAAAATAAAAGTGGAACAAATAGTGGTACTGGTTATAGTACAACGAGTCACAGATAGTCTAATATATTATAATTTCCAAGTTTCTTATTTATCAATTTAATTACCAATATATTTAGCCTATGTTATTCGTTGTTTCATAGAATATATTTCATAAACTTCTTAAGACTTAATTCAGTGGTTTCGGATAGATCACCGAAGTTGAGCGACGTTAAGCCTGATCATTACTTAGATGAGTGACCATTTAAGAAATGGCAAGTTGTATATGTAAAATCCCGTCTAGTGGCTTTGCAAGTCGATGGCTGTCTTCCAATCTGGAACGATAAAGATCACTCCCGGGCGGTTAGATGTGATTTGCTCCGACCGGACTATAGGCTCTGATGACAGCGATTTCATTTGTCAAATATACATGTAATATATCCCCATCACCAAAGTAAGTGATGCTGTGCCCATGGAGACAATACATTTAATTATTTTATTCGAACAGACGCTGCTCTATTCAAATACAGATTTATGACAGCAAGTAACGAAGAATTCCAATTATTCAACTGCCTGACAACAATATTCCATTAGGATACAATTTGATAACTTCAAGGCTATTTTATTTATCCACCGTGTATAGCTGGTATTTCACCGTAAAAGTATTAGTTAAGAAAGTAACATTGGTGTCTGTACTTTAAATTTATTGTATACTATTTAGTCACCATTTATCAAGGCAAAAATCCACTCAAGGATAAGGTTTAATAGGATTGAATGATTATCAGTCTAAAGATGAAGAAGCTTATGAGAGGATTGAGAATGATTACTATAATGGGCAAGGTTCGAATACATATGATTAGAAGAACACTAGGTTGTAATCTGCGAGGAAGCAGTTCAGTGGTAATGTGTTCCACCGACTTGAAGCCCTTGCGGAAAAGCTCTTTTATATATCAGATTACGCTTAAATTGATTCATCGAAATCAAATGATAACAATCAACCGGTTTTACTCGATACGAAAATTAATTTATTGGATGTTTGTTATACAAAATACTGATATCTGATATTCGACGCTCCCGAATTGTTGACACGATTTATAGAAACATCTACTCTCACACAAAGTGGTCGAAATACTTGAAGAAGTGGCAGTGTATAAATATTGAATCTGGGATATCAGGAATAGCCTCGAACCGGAATAAATAAAACTTATCTAGTTGATGCAGACACGCACTTCGCCTGAAAGAAATACACCCCCATAAAAAGGAGAAAGACAAACTATTTAACTGAAACGTCTGAATTAAACAAACGTTTGTTCACACTTGAATAATATTTTTTTTGTTTTATGTTTGAACCCACTGTCTCTTTTTCTCTGTCTCTTTGTCTCTTTCTCTCTACATATACCTATACCTGCCGATGAGTGCCTGAGATCCAACTCATTCGTGTACGAAACCGCCGGTTCAACCGTCGTGGTAATTTCTGGTTTAATAAATAAATATTAAGCTCTTAATCCTCTTTACTGATTTAATTGAGCACTCTGATGGAAGTTTCCTACCTACTTACAAGTAATCTATATATATATATATATATATATATATATATATATATATATATATATATATATATATATATATATATATATATAGTGAGTAAAAACTAGTGACAAGTTTGGGAGAAAAAAATATATATATATGAAAAAGAAACAAAAAACTTGTCACTAGTTTTCATTATAATTCTTTTAGGTTTTAGTCGTATTTAATTACTTCCACGTTAATATTCTGATGAGTGTGGACGAAAGCCGGCTTAGTATACTAATTTTTTTTTTAATCGTTTCCTCTCGTTTTTACACTTGTTTAATTTCATTCTACCCTCCCAAAAATGTCCCAAACGTCCGTATTCCTCGCAGTTATTCAATTTTGTACCACGAAAAATGTATATATATATATATATATATATATATATATATATATATATATATATATAGATATAATGATTGAAAAATGTTCCGACGTAATGGAAAATGAAATAAGGAAAACCAAAATATTAATTAAATATCCATCTATGTTTACACAAACATGTATATTTAAATATTTTCTCTTCTGCGATCCATATTTTTATTATTTTTTCTTTTTCTCTTTCTTTTTCCCTGTCCTCCCCCCTCTTCCTCATTTATTTTTCTAATGTTCTATGGAACGTTATATAAACTGTAGACTTCTGAACGGTCACTTTTCAAACTTTAATAGGCGGTTATGCCGTAGCACATTTCTCAGCGTTCTAACTGCTGAGCTCTTCCTCACATTTATTCATAAGACTTTGGTATTGTTGCTGTATTTTTTTCTTTCTACTTCAATCTCCCGTCCTGATGAATCCTTCAAATAAATGTGACACGTAGATGGCTACCTAATATACATTTTGGTTTTCTCCCATTTCATTATATATATATATATATATATATATATATATATATATATATATGGGAAAGGAAGGGATGAAGGTAATCCAACGTAATGGGAAATGAAAAAGGAAAAACCAAAAAGGATGTATTTTTTATGTGTTCATCAACGTGTCGCCTTTATTTGTAAGACTGCTTCAGGATGATAATATTAAGAAAAATGTCATACAAGTACGTGAACATATTGGGTTTACATGATGGTTGATCGGAGGAAATAGTAGCCCCTGCTGGAAGCAGTAGGAACAGTGTCCGGGCTTGGTGAAGTCAGTCGTGTAGAGTGAAAAAATGTTGAAGTTCTGGGTTGAACAAAAGTGGAAGGGATAATGTGGGGGATTGTAAATGGCTACTATTTCCTCCCATCAACCATCATGTAAACCCAATATGTTCATGACATTTTTCTTAATATTATCATCCTGAAGAAGTCTTACAAATAAAGGTGAAACGTTGATGAACACATAAAAAATACATCCTTTTTGGTTTTTCCTTTTTCATTTCCCATATATATCTGCATTATTATTATTATTATTATTATTATTATTATTATTATTATTATTATTATTATTATTATTATTATTATTATTATTATCATCATCATCATCATCATCATCATCATCATCATCATTATTATTATAAAGGTAGAATTAATCGATGTTTCCCTAAGACTTTTTCGGACATATTGTAATTACACAAAATGAATGGAAAAATATTTCTCAGTTTTGGGATTCTGTTGTGTTTGTGAAAAGGTTCATGTTCTTCTTACGCTACTGTTATTACTATAACTTACTTTATTCTCTTCTTTTCATCCTCTTATCGCCATCCAGCAACCAGCTTCCACGTCATCATACTTCCGTACCCACCATCTAAAACATTCAATGTGAAACCAAGCAAGATAAGCAGTGTTGTAGCCTGATATAGAGAAAATCGTGTTTCCTCATCGCTGATAAGTTGCGTACATAACTTAATAAAACAATCATTTTATGTTTATCAAATTGTGTTGCATGCGTTTCTTCGTCACACGCTAACTGGTTTTATAACAACCACATGTGTGATCCACGTCTACAGAACGATAACGAATCAACTTGTTTATATTCTGTCCATAAAATCAGATCCTAGCCGAAACTGAACTCATTTAGTTCCAGTAGATTCATCTCTCTCCCTCCTTCTCTCTCTCTCTCGTTCTCTCTCCCTCACTCTCTCTTTCTCCCTCTCTTTATCTGCCCTACTCTCTCTTCACTCTCTCTCCCTCTCTATCTCTATATCTCTCTTACTCTCTCTGTGTATCTCTCATTTATCACTAGTGGCCAAACTGATAAATATCTGATTGCCATTATTGTTCTGTGCATGTTAGAATAAATACATCAAGGAGTCTGCCGATGCTTATCAGAAAATAAAAGAATGAAACACTCATCACAACGCCATTATTGATCATCATTTTCGTATTACGAATTTGATGAAGTCCTACGTCGACATTGGATTCGTGGTTATAATAATAATAATCATTATTATCATAATAATGATTTTTTTAAAGAACATTCCACAACAATTCTTCAATCTGACAGTTGCTATCAAATATATAGGCAATAAAAATGTAGATATTAAAAATGTGATAATATAAATATATTTATATATATATATATATATATATATATATATATATATATATATATGTTAGGATCAAATATAAACCAAAAGTAAAACTTATAGTAGATGGAACATATAGTGAAGAGGTTCAGCTCAATATACGAGATAGAGCAATTGTAGAGATAGAAGAAAAAAGAGTGATAAATATGCGACGATTGTCCAAATTTATTTCAAATTTCAATTGTTCAATGCAAGGTGTATTCAGTAATAAACTAGTGTTTATTATTATTTCCTTAAACCAAATTCCACCCCTTATTACTTATAATCGAAACAAATTGTAACAAACAATCTATCCTTATCGCTTGAACTGTTCCCCTCTCCTAAATGTTTAATATAACTGAGTAGGACAGGTTAGATCTTTAACTTTGCACCGAGTTAATATAACTTATTCCTTAATATTTCGTCTCCTTTATCATTTAATTTCTCTTCTAATCATTCATCTGGTCCTTAATTTAAATTAAAAATAATTTTTAATTTCAATTAATTATTCTCAAGTTCTTTTTAATTTTTAATTTTAATTAATCATTCATTCTTTCACATACCTTTACTCATTCTACCATGCTTTTAACTAATCTGTTTAGCCCTTTTAAATCCCTAGAAACCTTAGCTAGTAACTGCAAATATTCGCCAAATGTTTGCTTGTTACCTTTGAAATGTTAGAAGTTCAATCATTGGAATTCTATTTTTAGCATCGGCAAACTTTATACTTTTCGAATTTACCCTGCCACTTCCTAAGTCCATTTTATATACGACTTCTTTATCCCATTCCTTCCCTCTTCAGATTAATCCTACTCTCAATAACCCATCTCTTAACCTTGACTATATATCGCCCGCCCCATACCCTCAATCCCCCTTTCACTTTAACCTCTTTTTCGTTTTTCTTTCTTTTCTTTCTTCCCAGCTTCTACGGCGGCTATTTCAACCAATCCGAACATTACTTCCCCCTCGCTCTTTAATTCCCCCTCTCCCCAAATTTAGCTTTTTTGTTTCATTTAGGCTTTCTTTTGACTAGATGTCATTTGCCTTTTTCTATGGTCCAGGAAGTTATCAATAATGGCCAGCTTTTCTCTTTTCAATTCCATTTAAGTGCGTTTGGATTTACTTATATTTGAACACTTTCTCCACACTGCTCCTACGCAAAGGTTTTTTTTTCGCTTTCTACAATTAATTGGACATTTTTTCAACGGAAATTAACTACCCGGACAAACCACATATCTTTTTTACGGAACTTTCTCTTTCACTGCATTTTTTTAATAATATTTTTCATATATTTTTCAAATATTTGAACTTTGGTTTTTTCGAAAGCCAACTTATCTATCTGTATTTCTCCTCTGATGATAAGATCTCGATCTTTGAAAAGCCTTGGCTTAAGGAAAGAATAATAAACACTAGTTTATTACTGAATACACCATGCATTGAACAATTGAAATTTGAAATAAATTTGGACAATCGTCGCATATTTATCACTCTTTTTTCTTCTCTCTTTCTCTCTCTCTCTCTCTCTCTCTCTCTCCCTCTCTCTCTCTGTATATATATATATATATATATATATATATATATATATATATATATATATATATTAATTAATGTGAGCAATATATTTATATATATATATATATATGTTAAGTTCTGAAAATATATTTATGGCAATTAAGCTACACAGAGGCCCCCGCGTTTCATCCCCTGGGGTAATCATCAGGCAGACATCTCCTTATAACATTTTATGGTGATACATGAAATATATATTATATATATATATATATATATATATATATATATATATATATATATATATATATATATATATATTATATTATATGAATAAAAATTGGGATAAAATTATTCGACGTAATGGAAAAAGAAAAAGGACAGCCAAAAACTATAGTATGTATGTATTCATCAACGGTTTGTCTTTATTGTAGACTTTTTCAGGTTGAAGAAAATGCAGAAAAAATAATATCGTCATTAATTTTGATTTGCCTTAAAATGTTCGAGTTTCGTCATCGTAGTGTAAAGAAAAAGGCAACATTGAAAACAAGCGATTTAAGTTAACTCGTTTATCACCAGCAGTTCGTGCAGTTCAGGGGAAAGAAGGGGAATGGGGTGACAGCTAGACGTTATAAGTTTTTTATATATATTTTAAGCTGGGGGAAAGTGTCTGGGTCAAATATGTCAGAAACCGAGCGTGACCGATAGTGGATATGGGGGAAGGGGCGGAAGTTTGAACTTATTGTCATGTTTCGAATTAAAAAAGGAAAGAAGAAAGAAAAATGATTATATTTTTTATGAATATAAATGCATTGAGAGTTTTTTTCTATTTTGAAACGCCAATTCTGATATAAAAAAAACCAAAGTTTGTGGCAAAACGTGATAAGGAGAGAATAATGCATATTAGTTGATCTATTCAACTGTGAATGTATTATTTCTTCTATATTTGTTTAATTACTTCATTTGTCTCATTAATTAATCAATATTTTTTTTTGCAATATGTAGAAATATGTGTAAAAGTGAGTTGGAAATTATGTAACTTGTTTATTTATGTATGTGTAAATCTAATTATTTATATTTATTAATTATTAATTAACTGTACACGTTTCTTTATGTAGTCCCTGCCCTCGTTCGGGAACTGTTCAGTAGAAGATAACGGGCCATATTTATTTTTGTTTTTTTTAACGTAGTTAACCCCAAACAAGGCAGGCCGTAACTGTAGACGTAAGGGGCTACTTAAAAGAGAAAAGAGGGGAGGAGGTTGGGGGGTCAACCTGAACTGGTATCTACGCAGCGAGATGTCTGTTTACATTAATTTAAACTTTCTGCATGTCAGTACTGTCGGGGAAACAGGGGGCAGGAAGGGAGTTCCAGAGGCCAGCAGCACGAGGAAAGAAGCTATTTGAGTAGAAACCTCTCCGACATCTGGGGACCGCCACAGTGAATGGATGGGATTTAGTTGATGGTCGAGTTGGTCTAGTGAATTTTCGTCGAAGGGGCACCAGAGTAGCCAATTCATCGGAGCATAATCCATCGAAGTATTTGTAAAACAAGCACAAGGATGCCACATTGCGGCGATGGGACGGAGACTGGAGCTTGGTTGACAGTCAGGGACCTATTAGGTTGGCGACTCTTTTTTGGACCTTGTAAAGGAGGGAGAGAGTAGTAGATGATGAACCAGCCCAAATGTGCCAACAATACTCCATGCATGGGCAGATGGAGGCTTTGTAGAGATACAGGATAATGTCAGGTGTGAGGAGTGTACTAGCACGGAAGGAGGAGCCCACCTTCTTTGCGGCAGCCTTGGTAATGTCCCCAATGTATTTGTTCCAATTCATGTTACCTTTGAAGGTTTTGTTAATTATAGCCTTCGTCCTAAAGTAAATTTCGTTTCGTCTCTGCTCATTTAATATGTAATAATGCTTGTAGTAATAATAAGGATTATTATAGTAATGGTAATAATGATTATGATAATAATAATAACAATAATCCAAGCCACGAGTCTATTTAAATAGAGGGTTGAGAATCTCCAGTAAGTAATAGCGAACGAAACATCTCTAATAATAGCAAACATTTGATGGAATGCAAAGGCAGTTGTAAATACCAAGTTGAAATCTGGTGGGGTTTAACTGCGTTTCATAGCCAACGTTGGGTCTTAAGCGTTAGATAACAACTCGAAGGGATACCTTACACAAATCATTCTTCGTATTTTTTCTAATATGAGTGTTAAAAATTATCAAACCGTAAACAATGTCCGGGATGTCAAGTACCACGTCCGGTATGAGAACGAATGAGTCTTCCCTCGTCGTCATCCAGCGAAACTCTGGAAACACTAACACTAAAACTATAACTAATTAGACTAAGCATTAAATAGAAATGAGATGAAATGTTACTTAAAGCGTTGTCTATATCGTATCTACGATATAGACAACGAATACACTGAAGATAGATTAGCTAGATCTGTTTGAATTATCAAACAAAAACTTGCAGGATAAGGCCGGATGATTAGAACTAATGAATAGTTGTATACTATTGGAATTAAAGACGTGCACTTACTGTAATTGAAGAAAAATCTGGAGTAGAAACAACAACTAACTCTGAGAGCGAAACTATTGCAACTAATGTTAAACAGGCTGTTTCCACGGATGCAATTGTAAAACGGATGATAGAACATGCAATGACAGTAGAAGATATTGATATTTTCGGATTGTTAGACGAGAAGCTAAGAGCTCGCAATTAAGAACACCCGCCGAAGCTGCGATTTGTTCATAGGAAGACTTAAAACTGTCACCACCAAAGTTAATGAAGTCTTGTCATTTTTATTAGTAAATAATAAGGATCAGTGTAATAAAGTTATTAAAGCTGCTGCATATATTGTTTCAAACCTATACAGAATAGAAAAACGGGAAAAAAGAAGTAAAGAAAATGGTGGTGGAAATGTTTAAATGGGCAGATAAAACAACTCAGAAAGAATTTAAGTAAAATACAAGCTGTCGGACATGGCAAAGTTAAAAGTCAGAGTGCTTGTGAAAGACTAATCTGTAAGTTCGACATACACTGAAAAGGTTTCAAGTGTGTAATTGAAGAACTGAAACAGCGCGTCGTAGCTAAAACTGACAAAGTTAAACGTTACAGCGAGGATTTTTGATAAAATATACTCCCGATTTATCTTCCCCACAATGTAAATACTTTTTTACAAGAAATAAATCAATAAAAAAATGAAACAAAAAAATGGAGGGGTCAATGAGAGTATCAAGAATGGAAGTAAAAGCTCCCAGATAACACCGGGTAGGTGCAGCTACTGTATAATAATGGGACAAGCTATTTTGTTTAACATCATATATGTCTTCACGGTCATTTAAAGCCAGGAATCATTTTTATGCAAAAATGTTTCATTTGGGAAATTAAGTATAGCAGAACAATATTCGTAGTCATATTGCGTTTCTTTGCTCCAAGATGTAACTAGATCTATCCTTGCGAAGGCTTTAAATATTGGAAGTGACTTTTCTGGAAATATTTTCATTGGTTCATGCTGAGCGTCTCGGTCATACATACTGTTTTTCTTTCAAATAATTTTCTTGTAAATGTTTTTAGGGTACGTAGCACGACGGCACATTCAAAGCTGGAGTGTGTATCTTTAAAAATGTCCGGGTTGCTGATGGAGCGAGTTTTATTCTTTTAAACCGGAAAACTTGAACGAACCCATCTAATATGCCTTTCAGTATTAAACTAACAAATGGGTGCAATGCGAAGATTCATACCTTTTTTACATTAAAGGTCACCGCTTATCAAGTTCCAAAGGCCACTCGAGGATAAGGGTTAAATGTTTGACTCGAGGATAAGGGTTAAATGTTTGACTGGTGGATGGTGAAACAATATCGTGTAGCAGGACAGAAATTGATTATTTACGGTGACGGTTCAACAAATACTTGTTTACATCGGACTTGAAGAAGACAATATTGTAGTCGGCAGGGAAGCAGGCTCGCGTCATTGTGCTGCACAGACGAACAGTTCTAAGAAAAGAAGCTCTGCCCATAGAAGTTTAGTTTCGTCTTGTGCACGCACAGGAAGAAAGGGAAATCTTTGACAGTTGTAGTAGCTATGCGGGTGCTTATTGTGAATGTTTTACAATGGGGTCCATATATGTGAGGTCAGTCGAGCACCTACCATGAAAAACGGTAGAGCAATAAAAGACAAGGAGCATCTTTTCTGTGAGAAAGTGAGTGTAGGGAAGAGAAGAGGACATCCCCCACTTGACTTCGAAGTCGGTGTTGGACTCTGTCAAGGAAGGAAAGGGTGCACTGTGCGGCACCTCCCCATATATGGTAGCAGTACTCTATTTCAAGACTATTTGACTTTTGTACAGATAGAGGCTGGCGTGAAGTACATTCTAGAGCGGTAGAATGATCTAACAATTTTTCCAGCGGTCTTAGTAACAGATTTGATGTAGATTTTCCATTTCAAGTCTGAAGAGAAGGTCAGTCCTAAGAGCTTACCAAAGCAGTGGGCTAGCTAAAGGGGATGGTCGTTCATTTAAACTGGGAAAAAGTGGGGATCGGACCTTTCCCTATTTTTATTAGTTATATGCACATACTAGGTCCGGTTATCTGAAGATATTGTCTTCCTGAGCAAAAATTCACCAAACATTGATTTTATTATTTCTATCTTTCGCTTAGCTAAACGCAATCATGTTCTAAAAAGCCAAAAACAAAAACAATTTTCTAATACGAAACAACCAAACAAAACATTATTAATAAATATTTGAACATATAGAACTTGACGTATAACAAACTTTTACCAAAATTACCGTATTCGACATTAAAAAAACGAAAAAGGTAGATATGCCGTAAAACAAAACGTCCAAACGAAACACCATGAATAAACATTTTAAAATATATAGAAGTTGAAGCATTTTTGCTTTACCAAAATGCCGTATTCGGCATTAAGTAACCCGAAAAGGGTTGATATGCCGTAAAACAAAACAAGCAAACTACTACTACATACTCAGGAAACGTTTCGTAAACCCGGTAGATTTGAAGCAAACTTATTTTTTGTGTTGATATATGTAATATCGTATTGAGATAGAACACTTATATATAGAGAGAAATAAATAAAGTCTTCATGTATGAATGATTCTATAAGTATTCTTGGATTCCTAGGTTTGTGTAACTTGCCTTGACTAATAAGAACCGTCTATCACTCTGTACACAAATGCAGGCCAACAAAGAGCAGTGTCCGCTCTGGCAGGCTAAAGTGTAAACAAGAAGAAATGGGAAATCTTCCAGTCTTTCGCACGAGGAATTCGAAAGTAACTGTACTCGATAGTGTCTGCCAATTCCATAGCGAATAGTGTGTTGGTGGTCATCACATAATATTCTGGCTAAGGAAAGAAAATAATTCGAATGCGGTAAAGATAAAAGAAAAACAATTATTTTGAAACTAAAAACTATAAAGATAATATTCAAAAGTGTTCGGTACTATTTTACGTATTCAACGTAGCCCTTATCTTCTTTAGATTAGTGTGTCCTCGCAGAAAATGTTTATAGTGTTCGCAGTTGTTTATCTCCCATCCAATCAGAAAGCAATGCAATTTTTCAACACAAGATTATTTTGCATTGTTTTGAAATTTTGCAGTAGTTGCTTCACTTAAATAACTGCAATTTGTAAACTAATATTACGATTTGGGCTAACATTTTCAAGTAAAATTGAAAGTAGAGCAGTATCGAAGAGATTAAAAATAGACATTCACCTGAAGCCCTAGTGCAATACCCCGACTCTGTCGTTGAGTTCTATTATATGTCTAGATATTTACACTCGCCGCTCTCAGTGTATATATCACTTAAGTTCTCTGTGGCCTCAAGGACTAAGTAAACTATTACAGATTCATGGTGTCGCTGTGAACCGGGTTCGCGCCCTGTGGCCGTCTGGAATTGTAATTTCCTTGCGCTGATTAAAGTCGTTTGCCTCAAAAGTAAGCTGTGCGTAGGTAAAAATAAAATTTTATTTAAAATTATATATATATATATATATATATATATATAAAAAAAATTTGGGGGGGGGGTACAAAACTTTATTTATGCAATAATGAAGGGAAGACGTGTTGAATTTTTCATAATTAAAAGATTCAGGGGATGAGAAAAAAATATTTTGCCAGTCGACTAGTTTCGCCCACACTTTACAAGACTGATATCGTGGGATTAAAAAAAAACTTTCACATTTAAACTGAAATTAGCGTTATGTTATGAAGGGGGGAAAACAGTTCGAATTTAGAATAAAATAAGTGTAATGTTATATGGAATGGAGGTTGTGTCTTAGAGACTAATCACACTCAACACCAAGAGGCACTCCTTCTGTTTGCTTGTGGGCCGAACGACGTTGAGATTAGACAACAAAGTACAGGTAACACATCCCCAGTAAAATCAGGAATGGAACCTTCCGGTCACAGCACGTTCTAAGAAATACATACGGTTCTTCGATAACTGACCACCTGATTAATAACCCGTCGTGCGCAACGAACTTTAGCACAGATTTATTTTCTATCTTAAGCTGTGCTCACTCATCTTATCATTTGAAAATCTTGGAGACTATCCACATACGCCTCAAGAGGCCCTCCCTCTGCAAACAGAAGGAGTGTCTCTTCGGGTTGAGTGTGATTAGTCTCTAAGACACAACCTCCATCACGCTTATTTTATTCTAAATTCGAACTCCCCCCCCCTTCATAACATAACGCTAATTTCATTTTAAATATAAAAGTTTGTTTTTTTTAAATCCCACAATATCAGTCTTGTAAAGTGTGGGCGAAACTAGTCGACTGGCAACATTTTTTTTCTCTCAACCCCTAAATCTTTTAATTATGAAAAATTCAACACGTCTTCCCTTCATTATTGCATTAATATATATATATATATATATATATATATATATATATATATATATATATATATATACAAACATGGAGAACAGCGACACTTCACTGGATATGGATATCTTTTGACCGTAAGCTATGAAAACTACGATCTCATTGGGATAAGAACAATTGGGGGAGATAGTTTGGACGACGTTAGTTTTTTCAGAGAGGTGTCGCCGTTCTTACATATACAGCGTCGCGAATTTCCAAAATGGCCACTCATTTGCTACTCGCCAGGCTCAACATCGATAAACTTCGGTGATCTGACGAGAACGCGTGTCTCGACGTGATTCTACGGAAGATGCGTTTCTCCTTAACTCTGCACTTACATAGTCGGTTGAGTTTACTTGTTCTTTCATGTTTGTGTATGAGTTGATCTTATACGCTTTAATGAGATGTCTATTCTCGGATTTAATCGTACTATTCGCTGGCAGTTAAGATCAGAGTCGCCTTCCGATTCTCTAGATTTATTTGTTTCTTTGCTATCCATTTCGTTTATTTACATGATTTTATGCCGAGTTCGACAACTGTGAACTTGTAGCTGACGCTATTATTTTCATAGTTTTATGAAGGAGCATAGAGGTCTAAATGTGTGTGACTACGAAACGGGTTGATTCTACTTGTGTATTATTCTCTTATATTATTAATCTGTTAGTGGGAACATGTCTGTGAAATTTGAAATTTTATTGGGGCGCATTAGGTCTCTTCATGAATTTTAATATTTCAATTCAATTACTAATTTAATATAGAGACACAAGATTAACGCAGGGCTAAGATCATGTGAATTCTATTGAATTCAAAATCGGTACCCAGGCTAAACGACGTTAACGGAAACCGGTGTGAAATCTTCACTATTTCATGTGTATATATATATATATATATATATATATATATATATATATATATATATATATATATATAGAGAGAGAGAGAGAGAGAGAGAGAGAGAGAGAGAATGAAATAATAAAATAAGGTGCGAATCAAATTTTATTAGAATTCAAAATTCAGGCAACTCATGAGTTTTCAAAGATAATTCTTCTCCTCAGATATATTTGATGTGTTATGTACTCTTATGTATTTTTGTATATATTTTTATATATTTTCACAAAGTGTAATTTTATCACCTGCAGTAACGTCACTGTGGTAATGGTCCTCTGAGGAGAAGAATTATCTTTGAAAACTCATGAGTTAAGGACGTTTAGATATTTTGCCTGAATTTTGAATTCTAATAAAATTTGATTCGCACCTTATTTTATTATTTCATTTTATATTATGCTATTAATGCTCTATCCGGTATATTGAGCTTCAGTCTTTATCCGGATGTTTCACTAATTAAAAGATATTAGTTGCCTCTTATATCTTTTGTTGGATTAACTTTATACATATATATATATATATATATATATATATATATATATATGTATATATATATATATATATGTATATATATATATATATATATTACGTTGCTATGTTTGTTGTTATTGTCAGCGATAAATTTATATATTCTAGCTACTTGTAATCACTGAGTGTTCTCCCTTAGATACGGAATGCCGCCCCATTTTTCATGGACGTGTACATACATATGTTTGTTTCTTTATTTATAGATAAAATAGTCATCTACGGACACATGTTTCGCTGTTACTGCGGCTTATCAGCGTGGTGAATTATGACAGTATTCGAACCCTTGATAACTGGGACTGTCATAACGTCGTTAACCAGTAGGCCTCGAAGCGCCTGTCTGAAATTACGTGATGATTATGACTTTATAGATTTATTTTGTTGTCATTGTTAGCGATAATCTGCTGTATTCTAGCTAGAGAATGTCTAAATTCTAGCCAGAGAATGTCTAAAATTAAAGACTTAAAGAATCTGAAGAATAAATGTGAATTCCGGAAATCTTGCTTAATTAGCGTCTAATGACTATGACTATGAATCAAATGTAATTCAAATCTGAAATATTTTAATTTTTAAATGTGAGGCTGTGCTAACATTGTGCTCTGTAAAAAAAAAATTTTTTTTTTAAAGAGACTGAAATTTGAGGAATATTTAATTGATTTCTTATAAATAGTTAAAATTTCACAAGAATCGGAGTTATCCGATTCATCACGAAGGGCTTTTACATCTTTTTAAAACGAAATTAACCTAAATATAGTCAACATTCTTACCAATTACGCATAAAAGATGTGTTCAAAAATTTAAAATTATCGGGTAATTGGTTTAGGAGTAAATCCTATACAAAAAAGATATAAAGATATAAACATACCTATATATATATATATATAGAATTATAAAAAGAAAAACTATACACACATTAAGGTTGTACACATAATAACTTATTTCGACCCCTTTAATTAGGTCTCCTCAGATGTATAGACAACCACGTCAAAAAAAACAAATAATGATTATTTGGTTTTTTTGACGTGGTTGTCTATACATCTGAGGAGACCTAATTAAAGGGGTCGAAATAAGTTATTATGTGTACAACCTTAATGTGTGTATAGTTTTTCTTTTTATAATTCTGTTTTGCTCTGTTTAAATTACATTGAGCTCTGTTATTCAGATTCTCTACACAAAATGGAAATCTACACACTATATATATATATATATATATATATATATATATATATATATATATATATATATCAAAAGAAGACCTTTCCGAGGACGGATAATATTAAATTCTCGAAAAAAAACAGTTTTGCACGAATTTAATGTGCACTCACGAAGATTAAAACAAAGTTATAATAATAGTAACCGTATGTTTAGAATACTAAATTAAATTTTGATCAAAATCCATTATGTGGTATTTTTATTCTAGTAAATGTCTAAAATTTAGGACTTTAGCTTAAGGAGTCATTAGAAGGAATTGAAATTCACGAAATCATTATTATTGTATAATTATTTCACAAATCAAAAGTGTCTGAATTTTCGCGAAAGACCTGACTTTGCATAAAAGTAAATTAAACTAAATATATCCAAGATTACAACCCCATACGCCTATCAGCTCTGTTGCATAATAAATGGTTAATTAGTGTAGGACATGATCTTATACATACAAATGTGTAAACAAATACACATGCATCACCATATATATATATATATATATATATATATATATATATATATATATATATATATATATAAACACAAATAAACTAAACAAAAACTTAACAATTTAAAAATAAAAAAATAAAATAGAAACACAAGGAACCACGTGTTAAAATAAATTCACCCATTATATTGACATAACTAAGGAAATTGGATATAGGCAAATCTATAGAAAAAAGATCAATAGAACAGGATATCAAAAGGAAGTAACACTAATCACACCTTTGTTGGTGGGAAGCCCAACGATTGGCTGAGAGAACAACAAAGAATCCGATTGGTTAACTAGCTAGCCGTGTATATAAGCAGACCCGGCAAAAATAACTCCATGCATTTTATCCTGAAGATTCCCCCGGGGATGAAACACGGGAGCCTCTGTGTAGCTTAATTGCCATAAATATATTTTCACAGCTTACTATATATATATATATATATATATATATATATATATATATATATATATATATATATATATATATATATAGTATACACACCAAGCGACAATATTTGCCAATGAAAGACCAAATAGCAAGGACTACTACTTAGGTATGGCCTACCTATATTTTAAAACCAGATATTACGACAACAAAAGCACATTTAAATACCGAGAACCCTGAATTAAAACAGCACTAGCAAACCATTATTAGGAGCTAAAAAATGGAAGCTCATCAATAATTGAATGAAAAATAATTCGACAGGCCAGTATATGTAGAAATTTAGACGACCCGTATCGATAATGTCTGAATGAGAATTTTGAAATCCTAAACGTGAAATACCTCAAAAATCTATTAAACTGCCGAAGTGAGATAGCAAACTAATGCATGAACACTATAAACTTGACTTTAAGTTAATAACACATGAATAAATAAATAAATTCACAAACAAATAAGATAAAAAACTAAACTAAACTAAAACCTAAAAACAAAAAAACTAAAACCTTAAATAGATATAAAAGGAAGCAGGTGTTTAAAAAAATTCAACTATTATATTTATAGGGAGAGGCCACTCTATAGCAAAATAACTATAGAATAAGTAATAAGAATTAAACATAACCGGACCTTTATTCGTTAGAAGCAAAACGATTGGCTAAGAGAACAACTAAGAATCTGATTGGTTAACTAGCAAGTCGTGCATATAAAAAACACCCGGAAAAACTAACTCTATGAATTTTATCCTAAAGCTTCCGACGAGGAGAAAAGACGAGAGCATGTGTGTAGCTTACTTGCCATCAATATATTTTCCTAACTTACTACATATATATATATATATATATATATATATATATATATATATATATATATATATATATATATATTGAGACGTATATATATAGATAAATATATATAGGTATATATAAATATATATACGTATATATATAAATATATACGTATATATACACATATTTATACGTATATATACATATATATATATATATATATATATACACGTAAATATATGAGTATATAACAATTTATATATACGTATATACATAAAAATAGGTACATATTTATGCATATATATATATATATATATATACGGAGTTATATATATATATATATATACAGATTTATATATATATACAGATATTTATACATATATATATGAATATACATATATATATATGTAAATATATATCTATATGTATACGTATATATACATATATATGTATGAATATAAATATATGTATAAATATATATATATGTATATATATGCATATATATGTGTATATACAAACATGTATAGACATGTATATATACATATATATTTACATATATATATACATATATATGTATATATACATACATCTATACGTATATATGTATATATGTATACATCTATATTTAGATGTATATATATGTATATATACATCAATATTTCTGTGTATAGATATGTATATATTCATCTATATATATATATATATATATATGGGTGTGTGTATATATACATACATATGTATATATATATGTGTGTAATGTGTATATATGCATATATATACATATATATGCATATGTATATATATATACATATGTATATATACATATATTTATACATTTGTATATATTTGTATATATATATACATATATATACAAATATATATATATATATATAGAGAGAGAGAGAGAGTGAGAGAAAGAGAGAGAGAGAGAGTGAGATACATTTATATATACATAGATAAATAGATACGAAACCCATGGAACATTTTTTAATATAAAAAAGACCATCGGAAAAATGTAAAAAATAACGACGATATTATTAAACAGATGAATTCTGTTATTTTTACAATGTTTTCATAAATATGCTATATATATATATATATATATATATATATATATATATATATATATATATATATATATATATGTATATATATATATATGTATTTACATATGTATATACACATATATAGACTATGTATTTACATATTTATATACACATATAATATAGACTATGTATAGGCATATATATATATATATATATATATATATATATATATATATATATATATATATATATATATACATACATATATATACATATATATGTATATATATATGTATGTATGTATATACGTATATATATAGAGAGAGAGAAAGTGAAAAAAATGCGGATGAAAAATGAGAAAGGTTAATGTACCTGCAAAGTGTTCGTATAACTTAGAGAAACCAAATGTAAAGGAACTGATTTTCATGTCTAAAACAAGAAGATAACATATCACTGTCGAGCACAAAGAAGACATACGGTGCACACTAATGTAATCTCTTGTCTGAAATCAGTAAAAATCAATAAAGTTTCAGGAAATATTCGTTTGAATATTCAAAAGTTGTAAAAAAATCAATGTTCATCTTAATCTAACGTTCATATTGGTCCCTTGATATACAGCATTTTATTCCTTTAATTTGACGATGAAAATTTGCTAATTAAATTATTTGATTGAAAGACATGAAATTATGCAAATCATAACGCCAGAATAAATATTTTTATATCCATTGAAAAGCATGTTTAGTTGTCCGTAAGATTCGTTAGCGTACTTTCCTTGTGTTTAATGTCCTCTCCTCCCGTCTCACCTCGCAATATAATTGTAAAAAGCTGAAATCTTCAGTAAACTCTCCGAATTATTGTTATATGGTTTAAATTTTATTAAAATCGTATATATATTTGAAGTTTAAAGGGGGTTCGGTCTCAATGAGTCACGTAGAAAGAGAAACACGTTAATATTCGGGACATAGAGGTTTACATAGAGACAACTTGTATAGTCTTCCCGAGTAAAGGTCATGCCTATGATGTAAAATTGATAAAATATGATGTGATTATGCACTCATAGCCATTTTAAGGGCGCACTTTGAGATTCGAGACCACTTCTATTTTCCTTCTAAGTAAAGGCCATGCATATGATTTAAATTTAATAAAATATGATGTATTTGAAGTTTTAAGGGGATTGTGCCATCATAGCCACTTTAAAGATGCACTTTGAGATTCAGGAACACTTCCATTGTCTTCCCGCTAATGTTAACATGAGAATACTGCTTAAATTGTATATGGATTCTTAAACCTTTCTTTCTATAGGAGGGTACAAACATCACACACACACACACACACGCATACACACATACATTGAATTTTATATAGTAAAAGTTCAGTTATTTTATTTTCGTTAGACATATACATTCGTTTGGTTTTTAGTTTGGAATTGAATGTTTGTAGCCAGTCAAGCTAGAGCTTAATGTGTTCGCATGTAGGGGTGAATTCGCGCGAGTCCATCTATGTTGATACGGACAGTGTGAAAGTGAATGTGTAGGGCTGGCAAGTGAGATATACAGAAATCTTTGTGTTTCATTGCAATCGGAAATCAATCACAAGCATTTCTGTGTAACTCACAGTGCGCACTGTTGAAGTGAATACTGAAGCAAAAATCTAGCCGCATTGAAGAGCTGTGATACAACGAAATAGTCTGTATGTTGATGTGTGTATATATATATATATATATATATATATATATATGTATGTGTGTGTGCGTGTGTGTGTGCGTGTGCGTGTATATATATATATATATATATATATATATATATGTATATATATATATATATATATATATATGTATGTGTGTGTGTGTATTTAGGCAGCATATTTTCATTTAGGAAAACATTATTAAATAACACGGAGTGGTTTTGTTTTATGCGACTTTTTAAAATTTTTTATACATTCTCCCATAGGGCATTGGAACTGATATAGTACATTGGTTCTTCCTAATGTATTTTAGGTTTGAGAAGTGTTATTTTTAACAACATAGTTTGATGTTTTCATTTTTTTATAATAAATGATAAATCGTATTTTATCATCAGAATTGGTGGGGGATATATAGCGATGTATTATATTTTTAAGAGCTTTTTCATCCAATTTAACGTTTGGATGCATTTGGTTACAATAAATAGATTTATGTAGTGGGAATTATTTAGCTTATTATTAGTAGTATTATCTACATTTCTAATCATTAATTTTATTTGTTCATCAACCATATAATTGGGAAATTGATTATTAATTAAGACTTGCTTTATGTTTTTTAATTCATTAAAAAATATTTTTTTGGATGAGGAGATTAATTTTGCACGGTTTAATAGATTTTTTACCATAGCAATTTTATATCTATATGGGCATTCACTTTTAAAACTTAAAATACAGGTGTTAATAGATGTAGGTTTTTTATAGGGAGAGGTGATGAATGCATCACTGTTGGAGTCAATGAGAACATCTAAAAACGGAATTTTATTGTTAACATTAAGCTCATGAGTGAATTTAAGAACTGAATTATTTTGAAAAGTATCTTGTAGTTTTTTTTATTTCATCTATACTATTTACTAAAATAAGAATATCATCAACGTAGCGGGCATAAATGGAAGGTTTAGTGATTATATTAAATATTTTATTTTCAAGGTCGGCCATGTAAAAATTACTAAAGGTCGGTCCAAGGACAGATCCCATAGAAACTCCGTCAATTTGGGTATATATGTTGCCCTTATGGTAAACAAAAATGAAAACATCAAACTATGTTGTTAAAAATAACACTTCTCAAACCCAAAATACATTAGGAAGAACCAATGTAATATATCAGTTCCAATGCGCTATGGGAGAATGTATCTCCGACAACAATAAAAAAGCTAATCCTTACATAGGTTTCACTTCCACAACACTATCCCGAAGACTCACCCTACATCTCTCCAACACTAGCTCTATATGCCAACACCTAAAAAAACATAATTGCACCCCCTCCAAATATAGAAACGTCCTTGTTAACAATACCAAAATGATACACCACGATACCAATATCAAAAAATTAAAAATACTCGAAGCCCTCTACATAAAAACTAAAATCCCACAATTAATATTGTCAATTATAAAACTAGTCGCAACATTTTAAAGTGTCTAGCATAATAAGTAACATTACCAAATTCTTAGCCATTAGGTAGTTATGCGTTTGAATTGTATGCACTTTCTTTAACGTCATCAATTTCTTAACGGTTTGAACAGTCGAACTTTTAAATCTCTCATATGTATAGAACACCATCACGCTCTCATGTACATTTCAACTTTACTGACGCTATTTCAAGTTATAAACTATTTGCCGTTATAATTAAAAAATGAGCACAACAGTAAAGTCATAATTTGTAAA
This sequence comes from Sepiola atlantica, assembly GCA_963556195.1. Classification (NCBI taxonomy): domain Eukaryota; kingdom Metazoa; phylum Mollusca; class Cephalopoda; order Sepiida; family Sepiolidae; genus Sepiola; species Sepiola atlantica. The sequence goes on from OY744534.1 coordinate 58,096,656, forward strand.
GACACTAACACTAATACCGCCTGAAGATGATTTGACGATTCAAATCGAAAGTACTTGTAAAAAAGAAAAGAATGGAACAAGAAACCCATGGATCATATTTACATCAATTTGACCGAAACATTAGATGGACAATTCGGAAAATTGAAAAAATAAAAAAAAATCGCATCAAACAAAACCATTCCGTGTTATTTAATAATGTTTGCCTATATATATATATATATATATATTCTACTATTGCTCTATCTCGTATATTGAGCTTATCCTTTTCACAATAGGTTCCATCTACTAAAAGTTTTCACTTTGGTTTATTTTGATCCTACCTATATATATATATATATATATATATATATATGAATCAGTATACAAAGTGTCCCTCAAAGGTCTGGGTTAGGTTTGTTTCTTTTTCTTTATATTGTCATTTAAGTTTTAAAAAGAGTGGGAATGGCAAAGTGGGTGCTTATTAGGTGTCAATAAGCTCATACATCGGGATTTTATTCATGGGGATTGTGGCCTCAGCAAAGCCCCTGCAGATATTTACAAAAAATATTTCCACTATATATAATATATATATATATATATATATATATATATATATATATATATATATATATATATATATATATATATATATATATATATATATATATGGTAAGCTATGAAAATATATTAATGGCAATCAAGCTACACAAAGGCTCCCGCGTTTCATCCCCGGGGGAGAATCTTCAGCCTGAAGATTCCCCCCGGGGATGAAACGCGGGGGGCTCTGTGTAGCTTGATTGCCATGAATATATTTTCATAGCTTACTATCTAGCTCTACTTACGTATCGAGCACTGTTGAAGTAAATACTGAAAATTGATACATAAAAAATGATATCTCCTAATAAAATTTCATGTGGATACATGAAATACTAATATGTATATATATATATATATATATATATATATATATATATATATATATATATATGTTTATGGATTGCTTGTATAATTTATCTTAATATTTAGAGTTTATTTACAAGTTTGGTTCGGCAATGTAGTTGCGATTATACTGAAAACCGAATCACTCATGTGTGTGAAACGAACGTGATAAATAGTGCAGAATATTTCGAATTTTGATTTTCAAAATAAGAAATGTATGGACAGTTTTTTTTTTATTCCAAGAACGGCATGAAGAAAGAGATTTAGGTTGTTTTGTATGAGTGGTAATTTGAAATATAACTTTGTAAAGTGATTATATTAGCCGTCTAATCGCTGGTAGAAGTAGTTATTGATATGAAGTGAGCGAACGCACGATGTAATTCAATAAGTGGCTCTAACTAGATTGTTACTGTATTTCTTTACGTGGTAATGGGTTGAGGAAAGATGACTTAAACTTTGAGGGGTTATAATACCTACTCCCACATTGAAATTAATAATCAAAAAGAAAACGACTGATTGGATAATATATAAAAATCGATAACTTTGGATGATTTTTTTAAACACGTATCAATAATTAGCCTTAATCGCGTACGAATAGATATTTATCTGTAGCTTTTGGTTAAAAATGTATACCTCTGTTCGATACAGGATAACATCTTATTCTACTTTATATATGAGGTCACAATAAAACTTATATCAACTGTTGAGCTCTATACATTTACAGGTTCCTCTATTATTTAATTTGTCGCATGTTATGAATACTTAATAATTGTTTGGAGTATAAACTATAAATTATAAAGTTATTATTTATATTCGAGCATTACATGCAAATTATAAAACGTTTAATTGTTTATTAGAATTAATCTCCGATCAGCACATTTTAATTTTATTTTTCTCTTTATTGGGTACCTTTGCTATTTCTAATTTTAGCGTTTATTTTTTCCATCTGGCTATCTAACATTTTAAGATAATAGAAGATTATCGTGTGCTGTACGTTCGAGTTTGACATGAAAAAACAAGAAAATACCGCATTTCATTTTATTTCATTAACTTAGTATATTATAGAAAGGTGTTCAGGTCTTTGAGTAGGACTGCAAAGATGTTCACATGAGTCCACATCAATTCCTACAAATACTGGATACCACGGTGTAATACGAAAAAGTGAGTCTACTTATATTTTTTACCGTATTTTCTTCCGGAGTAATGGGTTGAAGAAAGAGGATTTAATACGATAGGGGGGTTATCATTCCTACTACCGCGTTTAAATTAATAATCAAAGAGAAAACGGCTGATTGGATTTCATATAAAAAGTAAGGTTAAAGACAATACATTAAATTGAATTTATTTCAACTAATGTCACTTTATTTACACCCATTCCCACCCAATAAGTGTTGAGTAAATCGTTGCAACATGTAAAAGTGCCATAAAGAAAGTCTTGTAAAGAAGTATTTATCGGTCCCCGTTGTTAGGATTTGAAATCAATGTTACCGATTCTAATTTGATCTTCTGTAATACAAAGATTAATAAATATATATAACGTACACGATTAGTCATGAAAATGAAATGCCGTGATAGACAAAATGTTTGAAAAAGACAAACGGAAAATAAGTCAGAATGCAGGTGAAATCTCTTGTTTTTTTTTGTTTTTCTCCTGCATTCTAACCTGTGTTCTGCTTCCCTTTTTTAATATATATATATATATATATATATATATATATATATATATATATATATATATATATATATTGCGCAACCCTTGCACTTACAAATTCACGCACTGGCAGGCCCTGGCAGGGCACTCATACGTTGAAATCGACAGGAGAGTCCATCATATATATATATATATATATATATATATATATATATATATGTCTTTTATTATTTTTCTTATCGTTCCGTTTTTGCTGGAGATGGAGCATCCTGCCGGATGCCATACATTCACAGGATATTTCAGACACTCCAGCCGAGAGAACTTTTTTAAGATTCTAACCGTCCCTTTAAGTGCAATTGTTTGTATTACTCTTGCACTCGGTTCATTGGGTATACTCGCCATATAGCTTTTTAAATTCTTTTTTATTAATCGTGTTGCTCTTATAATTACTGGTATGATACAGATTTTCCTAAGATTCCAGTTTCTTTTCATGTCGTGCATAAGACCTTGGTATTTCGTAATCTTTTCCCTTTCAGCTCTGTTTTATCCTGCATTATTAAGGATACTGACTTCAACTAGTGGTTGCTACTTTCTCAGTTGTGTCTCATATCATGATGTCAGGTTTAACAGCTCCGTTTTCTAGATATGTAGCTGTAGGGATTGCATAGTCTTAGTGGATGGTGTATAAATTATTTCAAACTGTTCTTTCTGGTATATGCTCCCAGGACTTGCTGCTACACTGGATATTCAACTTTTTACAAATTGTCCAGTGAAGATATTTACACACTCCGTTGTATCTCATTGTATAATAGCCATCCTCCAGGAGAACTTTACATCTGGGGGTCATGTGTGTATGTATGTATACATAAATATATATAAAGTAGTGTAAATATATACCGCATTTTTTAATTAGCTTTAATAACTTTTCTAATAGAAAGGTTTCACTTAAATGTGTTTCCTCAAACATGAATGGCAAATACCAACCCGGGTACTTAAAAATAAAAGATGTAATTCATATCGTTTTAAATATTTTATCCTGGTCGATATTTTAATTTTACTTCTTCATAAATAAAAGTATGTGTTACGTAGCGCTTTCAGCCGCACATGATATATTGTAATTTAAATTTAATTAATCTTAAGTTTTACGAATTATTTCATGATTTTTGTGTACGTATACGTTTTAAAGAATTAAACTGGTGAAAAAAAATGTGAATAACGTTATTGTGTATAACTTTACCATCGAGAGGGAGCAAAAAATGTGCACACCTTGATAAAAAAAGGAAACAATTTTAGCTAAAATATTGATTTTAGAACCTGCATCCTCTTCAAGATCGAATACTCTCTCCTACGCCGCAAGTGCATCGCAGGCGCTGTAATACTTTTCTCATCACCATCTAACGTAAATCTCATACATATCTTATTCCTTAAGCAAACTTCTGACAAAAACCGCACTGAAACAGTGCAATATATCTCGCCACTGCGTTACATACTCGCATCACGGTTAAAGTAGCTATTGATTTTCATCCATGTTTTTCATTTATTTTTATTTGTTCTTCTTTGTTATTTTTTTTATCTGAACGTTTTTGCCGCACGCGTTTGCATCAATTATTTCTACTTTTTTCAAATAGTTTAACACGCGCCATGAACATTATGTTATGCATTCTACTTTTTTCGTTATTTCCTGTTTTGCCGTTATTCAATAAATGTTAATATTTTGACTTTTGTGAAGACGTTCCGTGATCGGAAAAAAACGAGATAAATATATCGTTTTTTCCTGTATTTGATTTATTTTCCATTTGTCTGTTGCAAACACACACACACACACACACACACACATATATATATATATATATATATATATATTCCCGAAATAGTTTTTCATGGTAAACAACTGATGATCCCTTAAAATAGTGTTAAAAATAAACTAATATAATAACTGTAAAAAATAAATTGACTTACATGAGTGATTTTCCACTGGAAGACTTGGGACTATAGGTTTTTTTGGGGTTTTCTTTTTAATATAGTTTTAATGGTTGAGAAACTTCCGAGACTATATATATATATATATATATATATATATATATATATATATATATATATATATATAAGAAAATTGACATCTTTGGAGCACACATGAACATGTATTCAAGTGAGATGTTGCTAAACCAATGGTAATATTTAAATGATCAAATAATTCATTTAATTCTCTGTTTATTTGTTTGCTTTTTTAAAATTGAATGAATGAAGTTATCATTTAAATTGCACCGTGTGTTAGTTTTTCAAAATATCACTTAAATACATTTTTATATCTGCTTCAAAGATGTTGTCAATTTTCTTATTCAAAAAGATCCAACCAGCGCTAAACATCGACCGGACTTCACTTATTCTAACGTCCATTACAACTTGACGTGTTTTTTTGTCTCTACCGTGATTCGACCCCTCGGGGTTTATACCATCAAAATGAGAAAGAAAAAGAAAAAAAAACTATAAGACATTCTCGCCTGGCAAAGTTTTTTTTAACGGAAGCTTGCAAAAAAAATTAAATAAATGATTTTATCATTTAAATTGCACCTTTTGTTAATTTTTCAAAATCTCACTTCAATATATATATATATATATATATATATATATATATATATATATATATATATATATATATATATATATATATATATATATATATATACTATTGGCATGTATACAAAGATTAGTAAAATAAACTAAAAGTGCTTAATCGTATTTTCTACGCGAGCTAATATTAGTTATTTTATGTATATACTATATGTTACTATACCTGTTGGGGATACCCGGATTTCTTCTATCTGTTCTGAATTTAGGAGATAACCAGCATTTTTGACAAAAGAGAATCGTGGTTGCTGTTTAACGTATACTGTTCCGAGATCGGTGGCAAATTTAACTCCAATTGCGGAGCGATTAACGTTACAACGAAACCCAGAAATCTGTCTCGTCACAGTACAAGCCGGTTTTCTCTGAAATGCAGGATGATTAGATTAATGGAATTTGTGTATCTCAACAGACGGTGTCATGTGTAATATTTAAATAAAGTAATTTATATATATATATATATATATATATATATATATATATATATATATAAATATATAAATTTCTAGTGGTACAAAATTGTATGAAGGCAAGGAATATAGACGTGTGTGACATTTTTCAGGGGGTGGAATGAATTGATGAGTGTAGACGAAAGCCGGCTTAGTAGATTTACTTACTAATTTTTTTCCTATCATGGTTACAATTTTCAATTCAATTCCACCCCAAATAAATCTCACAAACGTCTATATTCCTTGCCTTAATATATATATATATATATATATCTATATATATATATATATATATATATATATATATATATATATATATATATATAATTTAAATATTAACGTGTTTTATACCTACATACAATATTGTTTCGAGTGTTCTAACATCATCAATACAGAACGCAGTTCGTAGATTCAGCTTAAAGTCACAAGCCTAACGCCTATGCCTACGCGGCCGCGGGAAATCACGCCAGACAGTAATTGAAATTAACGTACATTTACCCGAGAGACGAGAGTGTTCAACGCTCGAGTAGAAACTTTGCATAAACGCTAGTGACAACAATCTCGTAACCCCAAACAGGGCTTTACTATTAAGACTCTTAAATCTTAAAGGGGCATTGACGATAAACATTTCTTGAAATAGTAAAGCGTTTTTACACCAGCGGGCGATATTGTTTTGTGTTTCGCAGGCGGTCGCATGGGATCGAACGCAGTTCGTAGATTCCTCCTAGAATCATTAGCCTAAGGGCTATGCCCACGCGGCCGTTGGAAATCGCCACATACAGTAATTAAAATTAATGTACGCTTACTGGGGGAAAGCTTTATGTTGTCGAAAGTGTTAAACGTTATATATATATATATATATATATATATATATATAATTATAAAAAGGAAAAAACTATACACACATTAAGGTTGTATACATTATAAATTATTTCGACCCCTTAATTAGGTCTCTTCAGACGTATAAACAACCACGTCAAAAAACCACGTCTGAGGAGACCTAATTAAGGGGTCGAAATAATTTATAATGTATACAACCTTAATGTGTGTATAGTTTTTTTCCTTTTTATAATTCTGTTTTGCTCTGTTTAAATTACATTGAGCTCTGTTATTCGAATTCTCAACACAAAATTGAAATCTACACACTATATATATATATATATATATATATATATATATATATATATATATATATATATATATTCTGGTACAGAAAAATGAGTACAACATTCGTACCGTCGGTTTCAAGCACGGAAGGTCTTACCCATCCGCCTCTCTTCAGGTTCTGTTGTCATCTGGTTGTTTATAGTCTGAAGATGACAACAGAAGCTGAAGAGTGCCGGATGGGTAAGACCTTCCGTGCTTGAAACCGACGGTACGAATGTTGTACTCATTTTTCTGTACCAGAATAAATAAATATTATGCTCTTAATTTTTAACTTTAAGTCTTAATTAATCGAGCACTCTGCTGGGATTTTTCCTACCATTTTACAAAGAATTATATATATATATATATATATACAGGGTGTTTCAAAAGTCTTGGGAACATTACAAATGCGTATATCTCATGAACTATTCCAGGTAGAAAAATGAAACTGGTGCCATTTTAAAGCTTGCTTAATCAAGTTTTTGGTCATACTAATGATTTTCGTGTTATCTTTCCAGGTGCAGTAATGGCGTTCTCTAAACAAGACAAGGCATTATCGTCCTCCAATTTGTAAAGACTGAATCGTGGACATGTGTTCAGCGTGCATTTCGCAGGAAATTTAAAAAAGAAGCCCCTGAAAGGAAATCCATTGTCAGATGGCATGCTAAATTTGTGAAAGATGGGTGTTTGTGCCCAAGTAAGCGAACAGGTCGCCCTTCAACTTCAGAAGATGCAGTTGAGCAAGTTCGGACAGCCTTTCAGCGGAGCCCCCGTAAATCAGTGAGAAGAGCCAGCAGGGAACTTCAGCTTGCTCCAGCAACTGTCTGGCGTGTCTTAAGGAAACGACTGCAAATGGTACCTTACAAGCTCAAGTTGGTTCAAAAGTTGAAGGACACTGATAAGCCACTTCGCCGTGACTTTTGCATTGCAATGCAAGAGAAGTTGGAAGATAACGGCTTTGATGACCGGCTTGTTTTTAGCGATGAGGCGACCTTCCATCTGAATGGCAAAGTTAACAAGCATAACACTCGCATATGGGGTACTGAGAATCCTCATGAACTTCTTGAGCACGAGCGAGATTCACCAAAAGTGAACGTGTTTTGTGCAATTTCCAAGAAAGGTGTCTATGGACCGTTCTTCTTTGAAGAGGCAACTATCACTGGTGAATCCTATCTCAACATGCTGGAAGACTGGTTAATGGCTCAGTTGGAACAAGCAGAATCTGATGACTTCATCTTTCAACAAGATGATGCACCACCACACTGGAGTCTTAGAGTAAGGCAGTTTCTTAACACAAGGCTGCCTGGTAGATGGATTGGGAGATCTGGGCGAGGTGATGACGTTCTCATGCCCTGACCTCCTAGGTCTCCAGATCTTACCCCGTGTGACTTTTTCCTTTGGGGCTTTGTCAAGCAACAAGTCTATGTGCCGCCCCTTCCAAGAGATATTGACGAACTAAAGGCTCGAGTAACGGCAGTTGTGGGAAGCATTGACGTCAAGATGCTGGAACGCGTTTGGCAGGAAATGGACTATCGACTAGATGTCTGCCGTGTGACGAATGGTGCTCATATTGAGCAACTTTGAAGATTCCCCACAAAACTTGAAACTT
>OY744534.1:58107553-58127553 GCA_963556195.1 Sepiola atlantica
TATATATATATATATATATATATATATATATATATATATACTTCCCACTTTCCGGTGGCAATTAATCTAGCTTTACGTATTCATTTTAAATGTATAACTGATATTGCATGCCTTTAATGTATTGTATTTTTAATAGCTAATAGTTTTCATTTAGGTACCTCCCTTAATAATTGCTGAACATTATACTTTAAAAAACGTCTTAGTAAACTCTACTTGTTATCAAATTACTTTAATTAATTACTGTTTATATCGATTAAACTATTGCATATACCTAGGATTATAGGACAATAAAATTACAAAGAATAACCTCAAATATTAATTTATTTGAAACTGTTTGAAAAGTTTTTATGCCAGTTAGGCATACAAAGAGATGTGTTCGGGTGTTTGATCTCTACTATAAATGCAATATTCCAAAAGACGATATCGTATTATTGATTTCAATGACAAGTCGTTTTGATGGTAATGTAGGCGCTATGAATGACAAAAACTTTCACACTTATACATTTATGTATGTATATATATATATATATATATATATATATATATATATATATATATATATATTGAAACCAATAAAATGCAAAGGCTTTTTTTTAAATAAACATATTATTTATCTAAAAAGCCTCTGAATTATACTGGTTTCTAAAACCGTTTTAAATTACAAAATGTAAATGCATTCTATGCGGTGGAAACATTTTACTAATATATATATATATATATATATATATATATATATATATATATATATATGAAACAGTTTTTGAAATCAATAAAATGCAGAGGCTTTTTTAAATAAACATAGTATTTATTTTAAAAGCCTCTGCATTTTATTGGTTTCAAAAACCGTTTCAAATTACAGAATTTAAATGAATTCTATACGGTGGAAACTTTTACCAATATATATATATATATATATATATATATATATATATATATATATATATATATATATATATATATATATGTATATATATATGTATATATATATGTATATATATATATATATATATATTATGGTTTAAATATTGAAATATATGTACTACAGTTTTGTTATGAATTAAGCTGCTTTTCTGTTGATGATAATAATGATATCAATTTATATACTTTAAACGGTCGGAAATATTTTTTATACCAAAACATATAAAAACGTGCAGCCTATTTTGATTTTTCTGCAGCAAGAAGATATAGTTACATGTTTGCAAAAGTTTGAAGGATGAGTTATTTGAATAATTTTGGCTTTCTCTAAATGTAATGTACTGTTAATCAAGTGGTCGAAGATGACAGTTATGTTGGGCGGCCTCTCTTCTGAGACATAAGTTCGAATTATGTACAAGTTTAATTGCTCACTACGTAATACATTTTTCTTATTTCTAGCCTCGCGGACTAATTAAAAGTATTCTTTCTAATATTATCCGTGCAAAAATATCACAAACCAAAAGCAATATAATGCATATCACATTATATATATATATATATATATATATATATATATATATATATATATATATATATATATATATATATATATATATATATATATATATATATTATCAAAAATCCGTGAAAACGTTGTCATAAAAAGTATTCCAAAAAATGTTCATTAAGGAATATTAGATACAAATATGCAAAATGAAAGCTCAATGAAAACACAGCTTGATATATATATATATATATATATATATATATATATATATATATATATATATATATATATATATATATATATATATTTATTTATTCTGGTACAGAAAAATTAGTACAACATTCGTACCGTCGGTTTCAAGCACGGAAGGTCTTACCCATCCGGCTCTCTTCAGCTTCTGTTGTCATCTGTTTTGGAAATGTGAGGTCACATGACACTCTTGTTGGGACGCGTTATTTGCTCAGTGTGTTGTGTTTGTTTGTTTAAATTTAAATTTAGTGTAATAAGACCGTTGAGATTTAAAACACGAGGGAATTCAAGATTAAAGAGAATAAAAAAGGGGGGATAAAAAATAAAAATATATATGAAAAAATATATATATAAATAAATATAAAAAAACATATATATATAAAAAAACATTTCAATACTAAGAATAAAAGAATAAAAAAAGGAGAAAGAGTATAAAAAAGTATAAAAAAGAATAAAAAAAGGGAATTAAAAAAAATAAAAAAATTTTTAAAAAATTATAGAGAATAAAAAATGTAGAGAATAAAAAAGAGTGAGAGAGAAAGAAAGGATAAAAATAGAAAGAATAAAAATATAATGAATAAAAATAAATTAAAAATAAATTTAAAGATTAAAAAATAATAATAATAAAAAATAAAATTAAAAATTAAAAATTAAAAATTAAAAAATTTAAAGATTAAAAACAAAAATAAAGAAAGGGTTTCTCTGAAATTCCCGTGAGCCAAATTATGAATTTGTATCATTAGCCGTTATATTTTTGAAGGTATGCGTTCTAAAAAACCGTTAGTGTGTAAAAATCTTTTTCCCAGATTGGAGTGATTTTAATGAAGAAATTCGGATCTAAGGGAGGTAACTTAGTTGGAAATATGAAATATTTGAGTTTGTTAAAATGGGTTTGTAGATTAATCTAGTGGCTGATAAATAAATTAAATATTTTTGCATTTTTGTATTTTGGTGAAAGTCGAAGTTTTTGCTCTTGGAATTTATGTGGATATAGTTTGTTTAAATGGATTTGTAGAGTAATCTAGTGACTGATAAATAAATTAAATATTTTTGTATTTTTGTGAAGGTCGGAGTTTTTGCTCTTGAAGTTTAAGTGGATATAGGTTGATGAGGTATTTGTTCGTTTTTATTGTGTTTATATTAGTAGAGGGGGGGGTAGTTAGACATTATGTGAATCGGTCAGACCAGTTTATAAGCAATGCTTGTCTCTTGTGGATACACCCCCTAAATATTTCATCGCGGATATTTAAACAGGCTGTATTCGGATCGATGATGGCCTTTGAAATGTGGTATTTTTCAGCGTCACATAGAGGACATCTGTTTATGGCTGGAGAGAAGGATGGTTTTCTCTCAATTATTTTCCATTTGATGGTGAAGGGTGTATTTTCTTCTTTAAGCTGCCATATTCGGGTCGCGAGTGCCGTATTAGCCTTGTTTTTGTATCTGAAGGAGTTTCTGTGTGCGTATAGCCTTTGTTTGAAGTTTCCCTTCGTCATCCCAATATATTTTTCTGCATTACTGGTATTCTGGTCTGTGACGGTTGCTTCATATATGATTGAATTGATTTTGCAATTTCCCTCCAGGGGGCAGTTGTTTTTGTCTTGGCATGAGCAGCCTGCGTTTGTAATTGTTTTGGGTTCTGCAGAGATAATTTTTCTTATTGAAGGGGCAGTGGAATAGCTGACCTTAACAGAATTTCTGTTAAAAAGTTTGTGTAATTCATTTGTGGGTGGGAAGTGTTTGTCGAGTAATTTGAGGAAAAGTTGGCCTACCTTTGTTTTGGTATTGGTTGAATAGGGTGGGGAAAACCAGATCACCGATCTCCTTCTATTGCGGGTCCCCCGTGGTTGGTCTCGGTTGGGGGTGTATGAGATTTCTTCTCTGAACCCGCTGTCGCGGAGCGCTTTGTTGTAATATGGTGCTGCTTGGTTGAAAATTTCGGGACTGGATGAGAGGTTTGAAATTCTTTGGCTAATATTATTGACTAAATTTTTAAAGATGGTGGGGGGTGGCAGGATCCCTTGTGTATGTATTGGAGTGTTTCATTGGGTTTGTGGAAAGGTTTGTGTGTATTGTTTTTAAGGTTAAGTGTGGTATCTAAGAAGTTTACTTGGTCTAAATTTGTTTTAATGGTAATTTTGAAGCCGAGATTATGGAAGGTGTTTGTTAATTCTTTTCTAAATCTATCTAATGTGTTTCCGTTGTGGTTGCGTGACAGACAAAGTCCGTCATCTCTATAGAGACCAAAGAAATGGTCTGGAAATTTATTTTGGAGTGTATCTAATATAAGCAAGCCGACTAAGTCACAGATGTCTACACTGTCGTAGGCCCCCATTGCAACATCAAATGGGTCCTCTGGGTTTGATTTTTTAACCCAAGCCCTTCCCTCGAAGAAGAGAAGGGTTTGTCTTGCTTGCAGTATTGTGTCCCTTTCTAGTTGACTGATGTTTGTGTGTGAAAGTGCAAATGTTAAGGCCTTATCTAGGGTGTCTTTTGTAATGGATGGGTAGAAGTCTACTATATCTAATTGTGTGAATTTGCATCTGTGTTTATCTTGTATGTTATGGAACCAATTTAGGACTGAGTTAGTATTGCCCCACAGACTTAGGTTTATTTTTTCCTTAATTTTATTAACTATATTTTTAACAATGGATTTGCTTGCTAGTCCTAGTTCGCTTTTAGCTGGGTTGATAAGTCTGCATGAGGGTTTATTTGTGAAGTTTTCTTTGTGGTCTTTTAAAGTAACAAAGGCCTTCCTCTTATCTAAATAATTAATTCTATATTCGACACCTAGTCTAGTAGCTATTTCAGTAGTATCATTATTAATAGATTTATATGTATCTGCCTTGGCTAATTGATATTTATCGGTAATGGAGCTAATTGTTAGGTCTGTTTTTTCCTTTTTAGTCATTTTATAAATATTTTTAGTTTTGTCGAAGAATACAAGTGCGTTATTTTCTCTTTTAAGTTTTTTTATGTCGGCGGTAAGTGTCTTCTGAAATGGATTTTGCTTGTTTGTAAAAACTAGGTTGTGAGTAATGTTGAGTAGGTCTTTTTCGAAATTGTCTAAGGCCTCTACTTTTGGCGGGTATTTACCAGATTTTAAGCCGTAGTAGTTTTTTTCTGTTTGCCTCTGTTCTGTATTCAACACTTTCCACCTCATTCTTCCTATGACGTCCACTATTTTTGTCAGGAGTATCCTGGTATATGTTTGTTTTTTGGGGGTTGGGATATTTTTGGTAGAATATCCGAGAGTGTATAGTTCCATTTCCCAGGGTATAGGTGGTAATCCCTGTTAATTAGTTTTTTCCGTGGTGTTGGTAATTTTCCCGAGAGTGCTCGACTACGAGGCTAACAGGGTTTAACTGTAATTCCTGGTAGGGGCTGAGTAACTTCTTTGTAAAATGGTAGGAAAAATCCCAGCAGAGTGCTCGATTAATTAAGAATTAAAGTTAAAAATTAAGAGCATAATATTTATTTATTCTGGTACAGAAAAATTAGTACAACATTCGTACCGTCGGTTTCAAGCACGGAAGGTCTTACCCATCCGGCTCTCTTCAGCTTCTGTTGTCATCTGTTTTGGAAATGTGAGGTCACATGACACTCTTGTTGGGACGCGTTATTTGCTAAGTGTGTTGTGTTTGTTTGTTTAAATTTAAATTTAGTGTAATAAGACCGTTGAGATTTAAAACACGAGGGAATTCAAGATTAAAGAGAATAAAAAAGGGGGGATAAAAAATAAAAATATATATGAAAAAATATATATATAAATAAATATTAAAAGAAACATATATATATAAAAAAACATTTCAATACTAAAAGAATAAAAAAAGGAGAAAGAGTATAAAAAAGTATAAAAAAGAATAAAAAAAGGGAATTAAAAAAAATAAAAAAATTTTAAAAAAATTATAGAGAATAAAAAATGTAGAGAATAAAAAAGAGTGAGAGAGAAAGAAAGAATAAAAATAGAAAGAATAAAAATATAATGAATAAAAATAAATTAAAAATAAATTTAAAGATTAAAAAATAATAATACTTAAAACAATAATAATAATAAAAAATAAAATTAAAAATTAAAAATTAAAAATTAAAAAATTTAAAGATTAAAAACAAAAATAAAGAAAGGGTAATAACAATAGTAATAATCCAGGTAAAAACATCCACAGGGTAGTAATCCAAAGAATTTCAACCGGGTTTATAAAAAGTGCTCAATATCAAACAGAGCTATATATATATATATATATATATATATATATATATAGTATTATTTTTTATTTATACACACATTATTGGTTTCATATGTGTATATATGTTTTGGTTGTACTCTTCATATAGTCAACCCCTTCAGGGCATAACGAGAGATTGAAATGAGATTGGACATCTTTTTTCTTTAGTATACTTTCTTATGATGGGATGTGTTTATAATTCAACGGTCAAGCTTAGTATAAAATTACAGTTCTTACTCGTTGAAATTTTCAATTCGTTACTTTTTTAAAATCTTTTTATTTCCTTTTTTTAATTATTTCACTTGACTCGCGTTTATGACTAGATTTATTTGTATCTCTTATCTTATACTTTTATCTTTTATTACCACCCGGAAAGAAATTTTCATCAAGTCAAGGAATCTTAGCTGCTAGCTGAATTCAGTACATTTTAAATTAACACATAAAACCATAACCTGCCTACATACATATTAATGTATCAATACACATACAAAAATAACGACATATCTATATCTACATACTCTGATCTCTATATCAAACATATAAACGTGTATATTTCATATACACAAGGGCATACACTTACATACACATATACACACACACACATATAAATATATCTATCTATATATATACACATACATACACACATATGTATACATACATGTCACCACATCCACACGCACTCTCATATTTATGTATACATATACATATTACTAACGGATACAACCTCTTTTTTCCTACCGATTTATACAGTATAATGTATTCCATATATATATATATATATATATATATATATATATATATATATATATATTCGTTAAAATTGACCTCTTTCTGTACAATATTCTAACGGTTATTGAGTTAATTCACTATAAACTCAGTTAATACATACATACGCGACACGTGTGCTAACACGTATTTACGCATATGCATAACTATAGACACATACCTATATCTATACCCGGACATATACACACTGATTATTCAGCGTGCGAGAATAATAAAAAATACTCTTCACAATGTAAGTGTTGCAGAATAGCAAAAAGCTATTTCAAATGTGTTACAGAATGATGTAAATACTATTTCAAATTCAAGCGTAACAGAATGGTGAAAATGTCATTTCAAATGTAATACTGACAAAATAATGGAAATGCTATTTCAAATTAAAGCGTAACAGAATGGTGAAAATGTCATTTCAAATGCAATCGTTACAAAATAATGGAAATGCTATTTCAAATTAAAGCGTAACAGAATGGTGAAAATGTCATTTCAAATGTAATACTGACAAAATAATGGAAATGCTATTTCAAATTAAAGCGTAACAGAACGGTGAAAATGTCATTTCAAATGCAATACTGACAAAATAATGGAAATGCTATTTCAAATTAAAACATAACAGAATCCTGAAAATGTCATTACAAATGCAATCGTTACAGAATAATGGAAATACTATTTCGACCTTAATTCTAACAGAAAGACAGGCGGACATCGCCTCCCATACAAGTGATTATACGCATCTAAAAACAAAAAAAAATATTGCAATTAAGGTATTTTTATTCAAAATCAAATTAGAATTTTCTTCGTTCTTTCCCGTCTTTTCACTGAGGTTGGTGGACGAGGGTATTGTTTGGTGTCCGGGGATTTGAATTCTCGCCAATCAATCATTAATGAAATTTGTGTCTCAGTTCGATCATTACTGTAAAATCTGGCAAAGGCCAATAATTATTGACTATTCGATGATTCGAGATTATTGATTTTCTTCTTTTACTGCATAAAAATCAATTTAAACAAGAGGAATAAGAAAATAAATAAATAACCAAATGTTACCGGTGTTTTTTTTTTCCTTTTCCAATAGTATGGGCGGTTCTGAGGAAAGTGGTTCCAGGAAGATTCCATATAATTTAATACGATTTTTATTTAAAAAAAACAAAAAAACATGCAAATATCGCAGAATTTGGATGTATAAATTTCTGTCACATCTTGGGAGATGCCGCTAAAAGAACACAATTCTGCCTTGACAGAGTACAAAACCGACTCTGGAATCGAGTGGCAACTTGGCGTTTTCTTTTTCTTAAAATCTCTGTCTCACAAAACAGAGGTCGGTAGTCTTTCTCTTCTTTATCGTTATTTTAATGCTAAGTGCTCGACTGAGCACAAATCTATGCCCCCCCCCCTGTATAACATTCTAAACAAAAATCGTCTAGCTATAACAACTGTAAGAAAATCTCTTTGCTCCTCTGTGTACCAAAACCTAAACTGAAATTCCATGAGCAATGTTTATTTCCAAGTAGTACCGCGAGGATGCTTCCCAGCTGACTACAACTGAAAGCCTAATGTTTACAAATTCTTCTTGAGCCGCCCTCTTAAATAATCAAATTCTGCCCAGTTTACACCATCGTTACTAATCCTCATTGGGTTGTTTCACCGCCCTCCTGAAAGACCCAGTAACCATTATCCTCATGTGGTCTTTAGGCATTGATAATAGATCGCTCATTAGTACATACAACAATTGGAATAGGCGTTAAGCAGTTTATAAATCTAAATGATTTCCGGAGTTATTTGTTGTTGTTGGGTTTTATGGCAACGGTTTCGTTGTATCACGACTCTTCAATGTATCTAGACGTAGCAAGTACATCAGCATTTAAAACCCGGGTCAGGTCACATCCAAATGTGATCTGCGTTGTCTGATACTTGCACAAACACTCTACTTACAGGAGAAGAAATTATAGCACTATAAGTTTTTGATTGCACATTTTCGATGCTACCTGTACCTGAAGAGAAATCCATATTTATAGAATTAGAAACAGTTATTTTCTCTACCAGAGCGCTCAACCAATATATATATATATATATATATATATATATATATATATATATACAATATCATGATAAATATTTTTATTTAATTCTTATCCACATTAAGGAATCATCAGTGTAAAGGATAACTGTTCTGTCGGTCGCCCGATTTGAACCCAGACCAAAGTTACAGTAGACTCTCTACTCTGAACATCTACCATGCGGCCAACTGAAGAGCCATAAATAAAGAGGAGAATTAATCTCTATTAAGCGGACATATTTTAGGTTTTTTTTGCTTTCTTTGCGTATCTTTGAAGCAAGTGGTCATACTATAATTTCCCACTTTTTATGCAGTTAGTATTGTACTCTACACGGTCTTTCAAATTACACCGGTTTGGCAGTAGGTGGCAGACCAGGCAGTTCAGAAGCGTATGGTCAACCTCTCCACATTCACAGATTGTTGGGTCAGTTTTGTAGCCCCATCTACTCATAGCACTTTAAGATCAAAGTGTAGTATCTGTTCCGATGGATACTGCACCCCATACTGGTGTTGTCTTGGCCCTCTGGTCTTGATTTACGCCGGTCAATGGGTCTGTCCTGTGCAGTTCTGGGAGGTCCACCTTCCCAGGCTTTGCCTCCCCTCTTTGGGGAGGAGTAAGTTTATTGCTTACTGCCTTAGGAGCCCTTACCGGGGAATGCCGACGGGGCTGTCCAGGCAATTTTTAAACCCCACTTTCCCGACCCGACCTTGGGTCACATCTTACTTGTGGGAGTAAGATAAAAACTGGCCTTGTGCCTAACTCCTGGAGAGGAGTAAATCAATACTCATAGCACTTTTTGACAGCCCGATTCCCGTTCGCAAGCGGTTTAGTGTTTTCCATTGGAGCCAGGATGCCTCTGAACTGGATGGGAGTTTCTCAGAAGCAAGGATCCCCATGTTATCATTAGTGGGGGGCATCTTCTAACTGTCTGCCCCACAGCTGTAGTCTGGTCTCTTTCTGAGTGTTGTTAGGGGTTGGAAATGGCTTAGGAAGCTTCTCCTTGACTTCAGTCGTTGGACCGTTGGTTCGCATCCATGAAGGAGATGGCGTTCATCACTGATAGACTTTGTGATCTCTACTCGGCTGGCAAATTTCCATCTCGCATCTGAAGGAGCAATGCCTGTCAAATGAGGACACTTCCCTGAAGATGTTGACAGGAGAGTTACAACTTTTTAAAAAATAGGACAGGCAAAGCATTTTTTGCTTTCAGCCCGCTAAAATTAAGTGTCTGTTGATTAGTCAAAGAGTATAGTTTTTCCCAATCACATTTTGGAATACAAGGCAAGTAAGTCTTCGTTATGATGAACAAAGGGAGATAAGTATTTAGACAAGTAATTTTATACATATAATAACTATTTAATAAACAAATAATCGACATTTTTCTACGATATGTTCCGCCAATAAGATGGGCTCTTGCAAATTGAGCAGCAATTCGCAATCCAACGAAATGAATGTTCTAATGAAATAGGGAGTCATAATAATCGTACAAAAGTTAACTTTTAGGGTCCAATCGTCAATGACGCATGTACGTTTACTAGAGACAGCATCTTGAAACGACAGTAAAACTGTCTTCTCAATAATTAAAATCTACACATAAAGCAATTTAGATGTGAGTCTGATTTGTTTTGATAGATTGCCTTAACTTGCTATCTATAAATGGTATGTTTTACTATGTACAGGGTTACACCCAATAAATGCAACCCATGAAAACTTTCATGAAATGTTTTACTATGTACAGGGTTACGCCCAGTAAATACCACCCATGAAAACTTTCATGAAATGTTTTACTATGTACAGGGTTACGCCCAGTAAATACCACCCATGAAAACTTTCATGAAATGTTTTACTATGTACAGGGTTACGCCCAGTAAATACCACCCATGAAAACTTTCATGAAATGTTTTACTATGTACAGGGTTACGCCCAGTAAATACCACCCATGAAAACTTTCATGAAATGTTTTACTATGTACAGGGTTACGCCCAGTAAATACCACCCATGAAAACTTTCATGAAATGTTTTACTATGTACAGGGTTACGCCCAGTAAATGCAACCCATGAAAACTTTCATGAAATGTTTTACTATGTACAGGGTATCGCCGAGTAAATGCAACCCATGAAAACTTTTATGAAATGTTTTACTATGTACAGGGTTACGCCCAGTAAATGCCACCCATGGACACTTTTATCAAATGTTTTACTATGTACAGGGTTACGTCCAGTAAATGCAACCCATGAAAACTTTCATGAAATGTTTTACTATGTACAGGGTTACGCCCAGTAAATGCAACCCATGGAAACTTTCATGACATGTTTTACTATGTACAGGGTTACGCCCAGTAAATACCACCCATGAAAACTTTCATGAAATGTTTTACTATGTACAGGGTTACGCCCAGTAAATGCAACCCATGAAAACTTTCATGAAATGTTTTACTATGTACAGGGTTACGCCCAGTAAATACCACCCATGAAAACTTTCATGACATGTTTTACTATGTACAGGGTTACGCCCAGTAAATACCACCCATGAAAACTTTCATGAAATGTTTTACTATGTACAGGGTTACGCCCAGTAAATGCAACCCATGAAAACTTTCATGAAATGTTTTACTATGTACAGGGTTACGCCCAGTAAATGCAACCCATGAAAACTTTCATGAAATGTTTTACTATGTACAGGGTTACGCCCAGTAAATGCAACCCATGAAAACTTTCATGAAATGTTTTACTATGTACAGGGTTACGCCCAGTAAATGCAACCCATGAAAACTTTCATGAAATGTTTTACTATGTACAGGGTTACGCCCAGTAAATGCAACCCATGAAAACTTTCATGAAATGTTTTACTATGTACAGGGTTACGCCCAGTAAATGCAACCCATGAAAACTTTCATGACATGTTTTACTATGTACAGGGTTACGCCCAGTAAATACCACCCATGAAAACTTTCATGAAATGTTTTACTATGTACAGGGTTACGCCCAGTAAATGCAACCCATGAAAACTTTCATGAAATGTTTTACTATGTACAGGGTTACGCCCAGTAAATGCAACCCATGAAAACTTTCATGAAATGTTTTACTATGTACAGGGTTACGCCCAGTAAATACCACCCATGAAAACTTTCATGACATGTTTTACTATGTACAGGGTTACGCCCAGTAAATACCACCCATGAAAACTTTCATGAAATGTTTTACTATGTACAGGGTTACGCCCAGTAAATGCAACCCATGAAAACTTTCATGAAATGTTTTACTATGTACA
Organism: Sepiola atlantica; assembly: GCA_963556195.1. Classification (NCBI taxonomy): domain Eukaryota; kingdom Metazoa; phylum Mollusca; class Cephalopoda; order Sepiida; family Sepiolidae; genus Sepiola; species Sepiola atlantica. The sequence continues at coordinate 58,119,557 of OY744534.1, forward strand.
GGGTTACGCCCAGTAAATGCAACCCATGAAAACTTTCATGAAATGTTTTACTATGTACAGGGTTACGCCCAGTAAATGCAACCCATGAAAACTTTCATGAAATGTTTTACTATGTACAGGGTTACGCCCAGTAAATGCAACCCATGAAAACTTTCATGAAATGTTTTACTATGTACAGGGTTACGCCCAGTAAATGCAACCCATGAAAACTTTCATGACATGTTTTACTATGTACAGGGTTACGCCCAGTAAATACCACCCATGAAAACTTTCATGAAATGTTTTACTATGTACAGGGTTACGCCCAGTAAATGCAACCCATGAAAACTTTCATGAAATGTTTTACTATGTACAGGGTTACGCCCAGTAAATGCAACCCATGGAAACTTTCATGAAATGTTTTACTATGTACAGGGTCACGCCCAGTAAATACCACCCATGAAAACTTTCATGAAATGTTTTACTATGTACAGGGTTACGCCCAGTAAATGCAACCCATGAAAACTTTCATGACATGTTTTACTATGTACAGGGTTACGCCCAGTAAATACCACCCATGAAAACTTTCATGAAATGTTTTACTATGTACAGGGTTACGCCCAGTAAATGCAACCCATGAAAACTTTCATGACATGTTTTACTATGTACAGGGTTACGCCCAGTAAATGCAACCCATGGAAACTTTCATGAAATGTTTTACTATGTACAGGGTAACGCCCAGTAAATGCAACCCATGAAAACTTCCATGATTTTTTTACGCCCAGTAAACACTTTCATAAAATCTACAATACTTTTCATGATTGTGTCTGTTATGACTCTCTTCGCTTTGGGAATTTTAAGAGAATAGTTGTGTTTGGCATTAATCTTAGACAAAATTCTAAAGCTGAGATATAAAGTCCTCTGAGTATGAGGCCCATTCCGAATAACATATCCTACTGATGAAACGATAACCAAAGTGTCTCCGCAGTCATTTCAATGAGTCATTCAAAGTGTTGGTGAGGTTCCGCACCAAGGTGACACAATGTTCATCTCTCATAACACCTCCTCTATTTGCCTAAGGCTCCCGGGCAACGTCGAGTACATTTTCTTTTATACAACACTATAACAAAAGACAGCGGCATTATTTCCCTCGGGCAACGTTTAAACACACTTGCTCTATATATGATACTTAATATTTTTGATTAGCATATACAACTTAGAAAACGTCATACTGTATTATTATTTCATTGCTCCCAGGTAAGATCGAGTTGCTTGTCTAGTATGCTAAGACTTAACATGTAGGCTCGCTCTTGATCAACGCAAACGGTTCACATTTGGAGCATAGTAAAGTAAGTTCGTATGAGTCAGCATGATGCAATTTCTATAGTTGGAAAATCCTGCATGAGGGACCACGTGAAGGGTTTACACATGCTTAGATGAAAGTGATACGATGGAACCGGCTAGGTTCGAACGTGGCACACCCAGGTCTTTAGTCAACGTCGTTATACATGGTCACTTCTCTGAATCAAGGGAGGCGCGAGAGCGCTCTATCCCTTAATAGACCTCACGAAGGGCCTATGCTTGAAATCTCATTTCTTTGATCAATCATAACTCAAAAACCAATAAACCAAATTAGTTAACACTTTGCACAAAATTTGTATTTGATAGGTTCTATAGGTGTGTAGAATTTCAGCATCATTAGTCAAGGCAACCCAGAGATCCAGAAAGTTCAATCATGAAAGCATGTTATCTGTGTATACGTACTACGTACGTACGTACGTACGTACGTATGTATGTGCCACCCTGTATCTTATCAACTATTTGATAGATTCAACTTATTTTTGGCAGAGATAGAGGTTCTAGGGTCTAGTTGATGGCATTTTAATTTCAGTTTACCATATACCTTAGTTTTCCAGAAAATTCAAAAAACCCTTAAAAATGACCATTGTATTGAGGCATAGCTTTTACAAAAGTAGTCATATTCCATGATAAATGCCAGTATACTGAAATCATATGCCCTTAGTAGGGTTAAGATGAAAATTCAGATACACTAACTGTACAAAAGCAAGGAAATTCACACCTTTTTACACTTTTATTGTCATTAAGGGTATGACTACATATCAATCAAACCATTTGATTATCACATCACTACAGTATGAATTTCTATGCATGAGTGGATGAAGTGTGTGAGGTGTGCTGAAGAAAAATGCCTACCAGTAAAATACATAGCCCTGTTGTGCTCGCATACCCTTAATGACAATAAAAGTGTAAAAATTTGGGAATTTCCTTGCTTTTATACATTTAGTGTATATGAATTTTCATCTTAACCCTATTAAAGGCATATGATTTCAGTATACTGACATTTTTCATGAAATATTATTAGAAGCCAATAAACCATAGACTCTTAAATATTCATGAGTGAAACTTGTTGGGCAAATCAGGCATACATTGGAATTTATTTGTACTAACAATGGTGCAGAAAAAATTGTGAATGTTACTAACAATTACACGGTGGCATATTTTAAGGTGACCCTATATTTATAAATATCATCTTTTTACTATATAGTAGGTATTGTCGTTGGCAGATACCATTTGGAATATTCGCCGGTTAAAACAAGAATTCGAACCGTTTTTTTCTAGCTGGACGAATCCCCGATGTAAGCTCTTGGAGTTAAGATAAATAATCATTGTGTCTGTTTCACTTGGCACCTAGTAACATTTCAGTGCAAGGAAAATCTCTGATAAGGGATTTAAATAATTATTTTGCGTCAGAAATTCTTATCAATAAGAGTTTATCTATTACAGTCACCGAAATGAATATCTACGTTGATGCCATCGCGCGTCGCTTGATTTCGTTAGGAGGCGAGTCTTGTAGATAATTCCTGTTTTGGGATAGATTGATATAAATTAATTGAATATAAATGATGGATGCTCTGACAGACATAAGTACTCGACAAACTAGTCGTGCAGATGAATAAATTGGAATTCTAACATAATTTGACATCAATGTATTATTAAAAACGCGGAAAGACAAACAAAATGTTCGTGGCTAATGATAAATACAGTTTACTGACTATAATTAAATTCGTTCAAGGTTAATAGCAGTAATTACTACAAAAGTGCTCACATATATTACATTATTAGAAAAATGTGACTTGTTGGGTCACCCACTGAGATCGTATAAGATTGTATGAATCAGGAAAAAGTGAGTTTGCAAAAAAGTTAAATTTTACAAAATTAAAAAAAACATAAAATCCAAACTGAGTTTCTTTCTGTTTGCTATATCCTCCTTTTCCCATCTTAATAGTATTGCCACTGAAAGACATTTTTTATTTAAACAGGAATATTACTGTTCGCAGTAAATTATGCAAATTGATATAGAAAGCACCGTGGAATTTCCACTGCGTCTCGCTGGTAACGATAATTACAGAGGGGGTCTGTATACATTTAGCGACATATTTCCGCACGTAATCCATCGACAAATAAAAAAACAGAAACAAATGTTATACAACCTCAAGAAGTTCTATTCAGCCCGACGGAGACATATTCCCAACCCCATCAGAAATAGGCATTAGATTATCAGCCGTCGTCATCATAGAAACGCAATCAACTGGTGAACAGATAAATGATAATGCGTACAAATATACACGTCGGTAACTGACCAATAACAAGAGCATAAAAAATGAACGTCTCAAAATAAGAACAGAGCCGATTCAAGACATAGATTCTACTCATAAAAGCTTGACACCCTTTAAGGTATAGATTTATAATAAGTAATACATTTAGCCTGTCTTAAGACTACTGTAGTTTCAAGGTATGTCCGATCGTCAGATGTGCATTAATAAAGTTTGTATTGTCTTCTGACGATCGGGTGTAGCTTTAAAGTGCAGTAAAATGATTAGATAAGCTAATTATTTACTTACTATTGTTATATACATATTCGCTTTTCGGTGTTGAAATATTGTCTTTGTCAAAGCAAAACTGGTGAGTCGTAATTAAGGTAAGGTGTGACACAAGGTCGCGAAAGTGGGATTTGAAAAACCAGCGCTCGAGAATTTGAGCACTCTGGACATTAAAAATTGCCTGGGCAGCCCCGTCAGCATTCCCCGGTAAAGGCGCCTCAGGCGATTAGCAATAAACTAACCCCTTCTCAAAGGATGAGAAGGCAAAGCCTGGGAGAGTGCATCTCCTAGAACTGCACAGGACAGACCGATAGACCGGCGTAAATCAAGACCCGAAGGCCAAGACAATACCGGTCTATGGGGTGTAGTATCCATCGGAACAGACACCAAGTATTAATACTATGGAATATCCCCTACTGTTTATAATGGACTATTTCAATATTCTCTCTTTCTCTCTTTCTCTCGTATCGTGTGAATTTTCCCGCCCCTAGATTGCTTCTACTACGTAATACTCAGCGTTTTCGAGCCTTTTTACATCTTTCTTTCTTTTTTACTTAGAGTCGGTTAGTTTTCGTGTTTGTTGTCTACGTATTTGAATTCTCCTTTTGACCCATGTATGCAGCCTCCTAAATATCTTACCAGCGGTACTGAGCAAATATGTATTACTTATTAGGTGTTGCTGCTGCTGCTATCATCATCATCATCATCATCATCATCATCATCATCATCATCATCATCATCATCATCGCAGTCGTCGTCGTCATTCTTATTCTTATTCTTATTCTTATTCTTATTCACTAGGTGTTATCACATTGCTCATCGACAAATAACCTTGCGGTTTCGCAACAGCCGCTTACCATTGATTCTCGCTTGTAATTATTATTATTATTATTATTAGTAGTAGTAGTAGTAGTAGTAGTAGTAGTAGTAGTAGTAGTTTGAATGTTAGACTTTTCTGTAGGGTGCTATTTTACACGGCAATCAGTAGTTTGAAAGTTTTCTTATAATTGTTAAAAGAAAAGTAGCTTTGTTTCAGTAGCATTAAAAGTAACCATCCGTTTTAAGCCTGATTCGACTACCGACTGGTGGGCATATCTTAATTTGGATAAGGATATTTTCGGAATAGAAACACTTTAAAAATCTCAGCTTATGCTGGCTGTAATTATTCACACATCTTTATAAAAAGACGATATATATCCTTCTTACCTTCAGGAAAGTCTGTCTATAAGTATCGCCCTTGTACACTCTCCTATGTCGATGTTGCTACTGTGAAGCATCGATATTGACAAAATAGCCGCCATCTTGTGTACAACAATGTTCCTTTAATCTTCTGAGCATAGACTCGATCTCGAAAGGACATTTTTGTAACAAAAAGGTAAAAGCTAAAGGTCGCATAGCCTGGACGCGCACGAGTGTCGTTGCCGACATCGCACGCTGCCCATGACCGTAGCGGCGGTGATTTGTTAAGAATCACCGTGTCTAAGGCACAGCATATGGAAGGCGGAGCCCATCCCTGAGTTTTAGTCAGGTACCCATTTACTGCTGGGCGGACAGAGGAAGTTTTCAGACCCGAAAATTCGCATGCCGTGAGTGGGATCGAACCCAGGTCGTCCAGCCCAAAGACAAGGGCTATAACCACTCGTCCATGTATAATAATTTTGAACGTGTCTCGGAAATGAGGTCATTTTGATTCATAAACTGTTGCGGTTTATTTTTCGATTGTTGTCAGAAATCAAACACCAATATATTGGCATCTTAAATGCTTACAATGTTCGGTTCTCATTAAATTCATTTCAAATTTGTTAAGAACGTTTACTTTAAGGAATCAGCTTAAAAGCCGGGTATAAAAACGTAAATAGTGTAAGCTCTGTTTTATCGAAAGAAGAATATTGACCTCATATTTTCTTTGCAAGGTGGAATCTAAATTCAATTTTGGAAGCTTCTTTTGAGAATTCTTTGCAAGAAGATTTTTAATAAAATCAAGAATGAAATACAGAACTTTGTAATTATATAAGTATAGGGTAATACTACTATCAGGCGGTACGTTATGAAGAGTCGCCCCTCCCTCTCTCTGTTGTTCAGTTCATTATCCCGAAGTGAGGTAATCCACTGTACACAGCTGTCACCATCTCCCCGTGTGAATGGTACACGTTATCCTTTTATGAGATCAACCAGTGTGTACAAAGACAAACAAACAAGTAAACAATCAAGAGTCAAAGAATTTTAAACGTACACCCCCCCACCCCCCCACACACACATATATATATATATATATATATATATATATATATATATATATATATATATATATGCTAAAAACGTTCTATGCGCGTTTCTCCGCCGTCTTTTTAAAATTCTCTTCTTTCTCCAGCTTTTTTGTTTATTTGCTATGGACACCTGATAATGATTCGACGAAGAATCGAAAACGTTCGTGAAACCTGTAAAACCTATGGAATATCTATAAATTATTTGGATTTTAATACAAAAAAACCCATCAGAAAACTTGAAAAAGTAAAAAAACAGTATAATTAAACAGACGAATTCTATGCTAAAAACGTTCTATGCGCGTTTCTCCGCCGTCTTTTTCAAATTCTCTTCTTTCTCCAGCTTTTTTGTTTATTTGCTATGGACACCTGATAATGATTCGACGAAGAATCGAAAACGTTCGTGAAACCTGTAAAACCTATGGAATATCTATAAATTATTTGGATTTTAATACAAAAAAACCCATCAGAAAACTTGAAAAAGTAAAAAACAGTATAATTAAACAGACGAATTCTATGCTAAAAACGTTCTATGCGCGTTTCTCCGCCGTCTTTTTCAAATTCTCTTCTTTCTCCAGCTTTTTTGTTTATTTGCTATGGACACCTGATAATGATTCGACGAAGAATAGAAAACGTTCGTGAAACCTGTAAAACCTATGGAATATCTATAAATTATTTGGATTTTAATACAAAAAAAGACCATCAGAAAACTTTAAAAAGTAAAAAACAGTATAATTAAACAGACGAATTCTGTTTTTTTAAAACAATGTTTGCATAAATATATATATATATATATATATATATATATATATATAATGCAGCTGTGTTTGAATAGAAGCGAAACCTTCTGTATATTCTTTTTCTGAACCTTTTTTCTCACTGGCGGACAAGCGACCTAGTGTTATGTTCCAATTTATACAAGACCTCGCCATATATATATATATATATATATATATATATATATATATATATATATATATATATATATATATATATATGAATAAAATGGGGATAAAATGATCCGACGTAATTGACAATGAAAACTATATTATTTATGTATTCATCAACGTTTCGTCTTTATTAAAGACTTTCTTTAGATAAAGAAACAATGTAGAAAAATCATACAGATATTAATTTTGATTTGTCAGAAGTTGACAAAAGTTTGGCATGGCTGTGGATGTGAACAAGCAAATATGGATAATTATGATTTTGGTTATTGCGTTATCAGCAGTAGTCTGTCTCTGTCAAGGGATACGAGGTTAATGGGATGATGGCTTGGACTTATTAGCTTCCCATGTCTATTTTTATCTATAGAGTTTGTCTGGGGCAAAATATTTCATAGCCGAGATTGGCAGACATTGGATGCGGGGGCGAGGGCGGAAGTCTGAATCTAATTATATTAATGGTATTTGGTTAATTAATAATACACTGATAATTAAATAAATGGGAATAAATCAACACATTCACATATAAGTTAAAACACTATGAATATTATATCCTCACGTGTCTACTTCGAATTCAAAATGAAAGAAGAAAGAAAAACAATTATATTTTCATGAATGTAAACGCGTGGAGAGTTTTTCTATTTTGAAATGTAAATCCTGATTAAAATGAAAACTTGTTGCAAAAGGAGAAATACCTTTTTGTTTATTTATTCAAGTGTGAATGTATTATTTATTAATTAATGTTTGCAATATGTGTAAAAGAGAGTTGGAAATAATATAATTCGTTTATTTATTTATGTGTACATGCTTTTATTTTATTTATTTTATATAGTTCATTATTTGTGTATTATCAATTGATCAATAATTATTAGAATATTTCGAAGTGTATGTATATGCAATATGTGTAT
>OY744534.1:58132553-58140053 GCA_963556195.1 Sepiola atlantica
ACTGAAGATTGCATGACACCTCGATGTCTCTAGGTATTTAAATATTTAATATTTATTTTAAAAAAATATGATTGTGTATATATATATATGATTCTAAAATCATAAAAAATAAGTCCACGTGATGCCCAATGTTTGGGGACAGGGTTTCTCTGATAATCTTCAATGTGAGTTTTGTATGTTTTTTTCCTCGCTGTGCTTCACCTTACTTCTTTTTTTCTTTGGAACAGTATGCTTATTTTAATAATCAAGCCAAGGTCTCTTACGAGCAGCGTGTGGCCACTCAAGATTATAATTTTGTTTACCTGTTGCGAAACGATCGTAAGACGATAACAATAATAGCGTTCGCCAAAATAAAAGTTAAATAAAAAAATATGATTGTAACCTTACGTTTTCTATTGGTCATCAGATTTAATCAATCAGTCAATATATATGTATATTTATATATATATATATATATATATATATATATATATATATATATATATATATATATATATATATGTAGTAAGCAATGAAAATATATATGGCAATCAAGCTACACAGAGGCTCCCGTGTTTCATCCCCGGGGGGAATCGTCAGGCTAAAGGCATTTAGCCTGACGATTCCCCCGGGGATGAAACTCGGGAGCCTCTGTGTAGCTTGATTGCCATATATATTTTCATTGCTTACTACCTAGCTCTACTTACGTATCGATCACTGTTGAAGTAAATACTGAAAACTGATACATAAAAAAGTATATCTCCTTATAATATTTTATGTGGATACTTGAAGTACTAATATATATATATTATATATATATATATATATATATATATATATATATATATATATATATATATATATATATATATCCGTTTGATCAAACAAAGGTTACTGGTTCAGAAAACTGTCGGACGAATCCAGAGAAATCCAGAGAAATTGACAAAGCAAATATCAAGTCAGACATACCATCGCCTTCAATCAATTTCCATAATAGGACGTGTTCTATTTTTACTATCGATACGAATTTTTACGTTTTGTTTTCTTCTTTCTTTTTATTTTTTTTCAAAACTCTCCAGATTGATCCGTTTTTTTGTTTCTCTCCCTAATTTATTTACTTAACTTCATCAATTAAGACGTCATCTATATATTTATACGATAGCGTGTGTGTTAGTGTGTCACGCTTACAGTAAAAGCTTTGCGCATGCGTGCCGCACTTAGATTTGGAAAAGCATTCAAGTCACCTAATTTTCGTAAAGTTTTGAAGTATTTCCCTTTGGCGCAACGGTTAGCGACGTAGGATTTTGACGTCGGTTTTTGACGTCGGCCTGACTGGTTTATAGTTCAATCCCAACTAACAATTTTTTTTAAATCGAATGGGGGAGGGAGGTAGGGAGGGGACGACCGGGAAGACACATATTAATAAGATAGCGTATGTGTTATGTTGTGTGCCACGCTAACATAAAAAACAACGACCTCCCGAATCTTTGTATGCTACTCATGAATTGGAGCCAAATTTAATTTAATCTAAAGCATTTACAAAGTAAGGTTTAGTCGTCGAAATCGGAATTTGTCATCGATTAAATCGAGAAAAAAGTCTAAGGGATGGACGGACGGACGGATACGAAATCGCTTTTATTTTTAAAAATAAATATACAAGTCAAATCTTATCATATTTTATTCAAAAATGTATAGGTCAGGAACAAGATAATTAGTATTGAAAACATCATTTTGTGTAATTTACACGGGCCCTGCTTGTTTTATTTATATGAATATGGATATTAATGTGAACACATTTAGAGGATATCTTTTCAATCATTTTTTCACGGAGGATATACACTTGCGTTAATTAAAAGAGAAGAAGTACATAAGTGATAACCGAAAGAAATTAAACGGTCAAATGATTACATATAAGTTTAAATGCGGATAAAGTCAATGAATATACATTGAATCGGCCTTTTTCATCTCTCGTATTAGACAGATCGAACATCGATAACAATTTATACACGATTTTCTCTTCATTTGAATTCACACTTAATCGTAACAGTAATATCAGTCTCTTCTATAAATATTATTATTGCATGTATTCTTCGGTATTGTCTGATTTATTCTCTGCTTTCTTTGATACAGTTCGTTTGCCTCGTTAGTCTAGTTCTATTAATCAACTTACTGTTTAAGAACCTCGTTGTGATAGATCGTCTTATTCTAGTAGCTTCTTTCCAAGAACTATAGGCTTGACGAACTCTGGTCCTGCTGACTGTGTTCCGCTTACCTATTGCCTTAGTCCTTTCAACTCATGGTCAATAGGCATTTCCTGCCTTTGCATTAATTATCTTTCGTACTTTTTTCTCCTTACATAAAGTGGGTTGATGCCTTGCTTGGAGAGACTTCCATAATATATATGTATATATATATATATATATATATATATATTTATATATATATATATATATATATATATATATATATATATATATATATGTATGTATATATATATATATATATATATATGTACGTATACGTTTCGTCCTTTTTTAATCAAGACTCATCAGCATATATATATATATAAATATATTTATTTATATATATATATATATATATATATATGTGCTGATGAGTCTAGATTAAAAAAGGACGAAACGTATACGTACATAGATAATAGGCAATAACAAATATTTATATATATATACATACATATTTGTTATTGTTTATTATCTATGTACGTATACGTTTAGTCGTTTTTAATCTGGACTCATCAGCATAGATATATGACTATTCAATACCGGTCATGCGATTCGAAACCCTGGGTTACAAGTATTTTTCAACCCAATCCAACGTCGCTAACCGCTCGGTCAATTCTGAATAGCTGATAACCAATGACAATTTTAACACTTTTTAAAGCGGCTTGACGTCCAGGCATTCTACTTCTATTAGGGAAGGAATGCATTATAAAGCAAGTGACGTCAGGCTGTGTTAGTACTATCATTACAGTGCTCTACCTTTTTACGAGGAGCGACAAATATAAATATTTGTTATTGTTTATTATCTATGTACGTATACGTTTCGTCCTTTTTTAGTCTGGACTCATCAGCATAGAAATATGACTATTCACTACCGGTCATGCGATTCGAAACCCTGGATTATATATATATATATATATATATATATATATATATATATATATATATATATATATATATATATATATATATATATATAGTAATCTAGGTAAGTTATACACTCACGGGATAAAAAGCCAAAGAATTTCATCCGGTTTTATAAAGAGTGCTCAATATTAAACAGAGCTTTTATATGTATGAATATTTTTATTTATACATAAATGTAAATAATCTGTTGATCGATAACATGCCAATGTCGCAAATTATGTACATGTATGTATAAATAAAAATAATAAAATGTATGTATATATATATATATATATATATATATATATATATATATATATAGTAATTATGATAAATACAGAAATAAACTGTTCCGACGTAATGGAAAATTAAAAGGAAAATCAAATACGTTTTTATGTATTCATCCACGTATCGTCTTTATTGTCAGACTTTCTCAGGATGAATTGTTTGAAGAAAAATTATACACGTACAAACATTTTCGCCAGCAGGCTCAGAGCTCGCGGCTGTTATACGTGTATGATGCTTTCTTCAAACAAATCATCCTGAGGAAATCTAGCAATAAAGACGAAACTTTGATGAATACATAAATATTCTTTAGGTTTTCTTTTTTCTATATATTATTGATGTGTTTTTACAAATACTATATTTTTAACGCATAGTCCTTATATTGTAATATGTCACATAAAAATATATATTACAATAAATGTTTTAAAATTATTATCCTTCCCGAAAATCGTCTGTGTGGTTAACACACGTATCACCTTTTAACTCAAGCCTGGACCCCTTTGTCCTAGCGGTCAACCTAACAGATATGCAACAATAGAAGATATACAGTCTATTTATGTCTTTACAAGCGAACATATAGAAATTTGCCACAGTGTTTGACATCAACAATGGACGGAACTCGCATTTACGCATTAATTTGGCCGCTTATTTTAATTCTCTCAAACGGACCAGCCTTAAGAGCACTATTAAATAATAGTCTTATAAATATTTTTTATTATAATCACCATACATATATATTTAATCCTTTTCGGGAATCGTCAGTGCGGAGATAACTGTTCTGTTTGTCGCACGGTTCAAACTCCAGTTGATTATTCTATCCTACACAAAGGGCTGATACTATGAAACACGTTGCCACAAGACTACTTCCCTTGAACAAGTTTTATTTCCCAACCATATAAACTACTCAAACCCTTCCTCTTACTAGTCTGAGTGTTATACAAACTGCATCTAGTGATCAAGCCTCACTTTGGAGCTAGAGCTTTAGGGAGTGTGGAGACATCGCCTAGATACCTATGCACATGTGGTAGTACCTGTCTGGGTCCAATTTACAGATGTTTTCTTTATACAATATACGATTACAATATGTATTGTGAACGTTTGAATGGGATACTGCCCATATTCTTAATTTTACTACAATTTAAAAGTACCGAAATATAATAACTAAAAGTTATACGTGTTCAAGCGACACCGCCTACATCAAACACCTGTTATCGTTACTGACTCTCTCGTAACAAATGGTCGAACAATCCACCTTATATGGAGCTCGAAATGAAGATTAATTTGTAACTCGAAGGTCAGCAGTTCGAATCAGCTTAACTGTATCTCCTTCTTTAATATTTAGGACGACAGTACATTACGCCTGTTGTGGTTCGTGGCTTTTAAGACACGTGCGATTCTTTGGCGTTTAATACAGAGTCTAGGCTTTACCACTTAAACAAAACAAATGAATCTACCATCTAATCATGTGTAAAATATAATTAATGTTTCGGCGTAAATAGCTAAACGACGCTTTAGATGCTGTAAACCCTAACAACTAAGAAACCCATAAAAGCTCAAACTTAAGTACGATTTCTACTTTCGTCAGCTTAAAAATCCGAGACAAAACATAAAATAAATAAAAGCTGGAGAGTGACAACATGAAAGTGGGTAGTATTTCAGCAAAACGATTTACGGCCACATTTGTTTATACAGGGTGGGCAAAAATAAGGGTCCTATTTTTAAAAATTCATAACTTTTTTATTTATTGATTTTTTAATTTTTTTTTTTAGAATAAGTAAAGGACCCCTTCCGAAGCAAGCATGAGCCGTATTAGCCCTAAGGAGCGTACCCTCATTTAGAAAACATTATTTTTGCTTAAAAAACTCAAAACAGTGTAAAAAACAATACTTTAGTTTTTGTAAGTTTTAAGAAGTGTTTTTCGGCTAAAATTTGTTTTGTTTATTTCAAAAAATCTCGGAAGGGTCAGTCTACACACACATAAAGTTTGGTGAGTTTAACTTTTATTTTGTGGAAGTTATTCAAATTCAAGTTATTCAAATTTAAAGATAGGACCCTTATTTTGGCCCACCCTGTAGATATCAGAACATAGCTACATCAATTTAACTATGCTATCTTACACCATTTACTATACTCTCTTAATATCGCGCCATCCAACAACCACGTGTTTCAGCCAGTCTTGTAACACCTTTCGTCTTCTATTGGACTCTTAGAGGGCTTAACGTTTGGATAGCCTGTTTATGTATTAAACGCTGATAGTCACATCTATTTCAGGCTTGTTTTGTACGATAACTGAGAGATAATGAAGGTAGTTAAGTATCCTTGGTAGAGGGTGAGTTTATGGTGCTTTTCTGGGTGATAGTAAAGTAGACCCAACTCAGGGGTAGCTCCTTGGGAGGTGTCTCCATCAGCACTCGCTAAAAGATGATTCTCAAGTGCCATGTTGCGCAGGGATCTGTGTCCTTTGAAATATTTATGACGAGGATTATGGGTGCGTCAATGTCATATTTATGTTTCTGTTTTAGGTTTTTCCCTTGAATTTATCACTATTAAAAAAACTACATTGTTCTAAAGTGATTCTACATCTCTCTCCCTTTTTGTTATAATGCACATTTATCTTCTTTCGTTATTTTTAGCCTCCTGCCTCAAGTAAAGTGACTTACATAAAAAACCTCATACATACAAAACTGAAGGCGTCTTCATCCTCCAACAAATATCCACCAAAACTCCACCAAGACAAGAGACGTCGTTTTCCTCCAGCAACACACATACCACAACAATGAATATTCCCAACAACCACGCAACATACGAACAAGCAGACTTAAACACCATCAACAAAAACTGAAAAGTTAACAAACTTTTAAAAAACCTAATATATGATCAAAAGAATGTACATTCCAAATAATATACTAATCTACCGATCTATTCCTATATTTTCATAACTATAGATGCCAGTGTATTCATACCTATGTATATATCCAACCAACTATGTTGACTTTTCAAAAGACTAGTTTTGATTCATTTTGTTTCATGATAGATGACAGGATGAGAAAACACGTGATCATATTCTATATATATCCTATATATATTCTATAAATATTCTATAAATATTCTATATATATTCTGTAAATATTCTATAAATATTCTATATATATTCTATAAATATTCTATAAATATTCTATATCTATTCTATAAATATGCTATATATATTCTATGAAAATTTATTATATATTCTATAAATATTCTATATATATTCTATAAATATTCTATATATATTCTATATATATTCTATAAATATTCTATATATATTCTATAAATATTCTATATATATTCTATATATATTCTATAAATATTCTATATATATTTTCTATATATTTTATAAATATTCTATAAATATTCTATATATATTCTATAAATATTCTATATATATTCTATAAATATTCTATAAATATTCTATATATATTCTATAAATATTCTATATATATTCTATAAATATTCTATAAATATTCTATATATATGCTATAAATATTCTATATATATTCTATAAATATTCTATAAATATTTTATGAGTATTCTATAAATATTCTATAAATATTCTATATATATATTCTATATATATTCTATAAATAGTCTATAAATATTCTATATATATTCTATAAATATTCTATATATATTCTATAAATATTCTATATATATTCTATAAATATTCTATAAATATTCTATAAATATGCTATATATATTCTATAAATATTCTATATATATTTTATAAATATTCTCTATATATTCTATAAATATTCTATAAATATTCTATATATATTCTATAAATATTCTATATATATTCTATAAATATTCTATAAATATTCTATATATATTCTATAAATATTCTATACATATTCTATAAATATTCTATAAATATTCTATATATACTTATACAACTCTGCTGAGCTTGATCCTTTGCTTATATCTTGTAACCGTGTTCACTTGATTACGTCACAAAAGCGGAAAATTCAATAAAAGATATCTAAAATATATAAAGATACCCTGTGAAATTTTAAAAGTTGGACATAAACAGATCTTAAGTTCACATATTAAA
>OY744534.1:58142553-58185053 GCA_963556195.1 Sepiola atlantica
TAATATTATATAATTATTCAATAATACAAAAAAGCAACGTTCCGTATTTGTCTGCCGATGGATATACTTCTCAAAATGCTAGACAGATCGATTGCTTTTATATAGCAAGTAAGTGTTTTTATTAGGCCCATTTTTTCTAGTTACAAGCGAATCTCATCAAGGAAGATAGCGGATATATGACAGATAACTATACGAAGCAATGCCACGCATATTCATGTGAAATTCATACAAACATATATATTCGATCCCGTATAAATATACATTTGGTGCTTATTCTATTTGAAGTGCATTACAAACACGTCATATTGGAACCGCAATAACACAGATTTTAGGTCAGATCTAGCTGACATATAACGAATCCAGTCGCTCTTTCCAATAAAGAAGGAGGTAGATTTACGTTACATTACACAATGTATGCTTGATCCTATTTAAAGACTTCGTTACATGAACTAATTTGAGGCCGCCACGTAACAAACATAACATGTGAAAATCATTAAACAATATAAGAGTTAGTGTGGCGGAATTGATGATCTTGAGCCAGAACTGAGCGGTGGAGATGGTCCGGACTTACTTCATCCCCGCAGTAAGAGGGTCTGCCTTTGCCTGGCTTGCAGATGGAAAGGGAAATAAGTTTTGGCTTATTAGTTTTCTAGTGAGGATTGAACTCGCAACCTCGGAGTAACAAATCTACTGGTTGTTGCACAATAATACGTGGATTCGTCTTAACGACAAATAGTAAGCCAGCGGATTATCTTTTTTTCTGATTGGTTAAGCGGAATTAACTGAAAGAAAATCTGCTAATAAAAAGAGAAGAAAATCAGGATAAAAAAGAAGCGAGTGTTGAGTGAGATTCTGGGGTGGGCAGAATTATTTTTCGTTCATTGGAGCTAAAAGTTACACAGAGAGTGTTTGTGCTTCTACAGGAAATGAACCGAACTGGGTTTTTTTATTTAACGTTTGGAGTTTAGTCATAGACTTCTGAATTCCGACTTTCAGTTAGCTACATTACATTTTGAACACATACAATTTTAGACGAATTCAAATTATTTTTCTATAATTCAATTAACAAATATCGCCAGTGGGGTGTTTGATGCATTAGCAAATAACATAATAGCTATGGCCTCGCGAACTTCCGTCACTTTCAGAAGCATGTACTTTCTGAAATTGACGAAACTGTCATTCTATGTGTTTAAGTGTATGCGTGTGTCAGAGTGCAACTGTCTGTCTGTTAAATTGTTAGAGTTTATAAGTACTTTTTTGTATATGTGCTTGTATGGCTGTGTAATAGTGTACATGTGTATGTATATGCGAGTGTGTGCGTATGCGTGTGTCAGCAACTTTACAGTTTAGTATTGTACCAGATTTGGCATGAACTAGACTTGTCATTACGAATGTGCCATTGAATAACTAAAATTATAATACACAAAATTCTTCTACTACTTATCCAGACACAAAACTTGCAAGCGGGTTTGTAGAAACAGCGCAGTTCCACTCTTTACTGATTCCTTGCCGTCCATATAGTAAAAGAGATCATATCTAATAATTTTCGTTGTTGAATAATTGAGAAGTAGGACAAGATCTCGTAAGTGACGTCATGCCGAGAGGTTAAGAGATAATGGTTAGGCTTTTTTTTCCAGTAGCGAGCGTCAAAGACAGGCATGTAAGTTAAGACTCGTGTTGATTTCTCTATCCTCCTCTTTTTTCTCTTTCTCTCTTTCTCTCTCTCTTTTTCTCTCTCCCCTTTCCTCCCGAACGCTATCTTGAGAAAGAAATGCATTTGAAATCCTCTCATGTCGACTGATTAACAGTTACGGTTTAACAAGCTCATAGCAAGGGAGAAAGAGATCAATAAATATGTGAACCGTAAAACGCGTGTTGTTTCTTCCTACTAAACTTCTCGATCACCCACAATATGTAAGGCAGTAACATATATACGCGTTGAACTCACAAAGTCCTACAGGTTACCTTCTTACTATATAAAGCTAATAATGATTGTATTTACTCAACCGAAGAATATCCGGATGATATTGTGATTTTTCATACATAAATTTTACAACATATTCTAGAAAAAAGCGCTTGCGTTCAGGCAAAGTCATTATTATTTTTATTTTATGATGTTATTTCGCTGCATATGAGTCATTTAATGCTAATAGACTTCTAAATATTTAATTATATCGTGTTTAGTACCCACAACTAATGGGAAAATATTTTTCTTTAAATGTCAAAGTACACAATCGACCAACACATGCACATTCGTATGAATACACAATTTACGAAAATATGTTGTTTTTTTTATTTAAGTCAAGGCAAATAAGTTATTCTTTTTAATTCGTTTTTAGATGTTTTTCATTTATCAATTCTTATCTAATGCACGCGATTTTGGCAATAACATTTAGCTATCTGTCTGATGCATAGTTTAAAATCAATACATTTTATATGCGGTGCTATTTGCATTCTCTCTCTCTCTCTCTCTCTCTCTATATATATATATATATATATATATATATATATATATATATATATATATATATATATATGGAAACATTGTTAAAAATAACGGAATTCGTCTGTTTAATTATACCTTTTTTATTTTTTAAAATTTTTCTGATAGAATACGTTGTCGTGCGTTTCTCCACCGTCTTATTCAAATTCTCTTCTTTCTCCAGCTGTTTTGTTCATTTGCTTTTGACACCTGAGGTTAATTCGACGAAGAATCGAAAACGTTCGTGAAAAATGTGAAACCTATGGAACATTTTTTTTTTACTTTGATACAAAAAAAGACCATCAGAAAAATTGAAAAAATACAAAACGTATAAATAAACAGACGAATTCTGTTATTTTTAACAATGTTTGCATAAATGAGAAAATGCAGTCTAAATACACACAATTCACACACACACACACACACATATATATGTATATATATATATAAGTATTTAATAATAAATATTTAGGTATCTACAGACGTGTAAGTGTGATTCTTTCGGACTCATCAGTGTAGAGATAATTATACAAACCGGTCCCACAATTCGAACCCTGGAACAAGTGTCATCTTCTAACCGATGAGTTACCTCTTAAAAAGACCTGGAACCACTCAAGAATAAGAGTTAAAGACATCGTCCACAGGACGATGGTCGCCACCATCAGAAGACAGGACAGAATCGGTAGGTTGGGCAGAATATAACTTGTTGATAGTCGACATGCTGTAGTCGGTTTGGAAGCAGTGTCGTGGTATATTGTTCTATATATGGGATGTTCTTGGAAATAAACTTTTTAATGGAAGCGTCGTTTTGCTTTTGTTATATAGAGTTAGAAACGAATTTTATTGGATGTGAGTGTGTTTTGTCCTTTAGTATTCACATTCCATGAGCGATGTTTCTGACGAAGGGGGGAAAATTGCGGTTTTCTGGATGAGGACTTAGGGTAAGAGCTCAGTTGTGAAAAAGGCAGCGTGGGGGGGGAGGTCAACCTCCAACCAGATTACGAGTTCATTTTGTACATTGGGAAGACAAAAGAGTGTTCCTCGTATAACTTCCCCATATATGATAGCAGTACTTTATCTTATGGCGTATCTGACTATTATACTGGTAGAGGATTGCGTAAAGCGTGATGTACTTTCTGCAGCGGTAGAATGATAAAACTATTTCTCAAGTAACCTTTTGCAACATATTTGATGTAAGTCTTCAGCCCTAGAAGCTAAAAAAGGAGACCGAGAAGATGACCATTCATGTTGAATGGGGAGAAGTGTGACCCTGAGCGTTGGTGGTGAAAGAGAAAACAGCTGAGCCTTAGAGACGTTAAAAGTAACAACTTACTTTTTTCCCGTTTTTTCTCGACACGCTCTAAGTCAAAAAGGGAGCCAGAAAATACTTTGATAATCAATGCTCTTTGAAGTGCTGGCATAAATAAGTGTGTCGTCTCATAGTCAACATAGTAAACTAATGATCTCAGAAGATCATTTATTAAGATCAGGAAAAGAGTTGGGATCAGAATGGATCCTTGAGAAACTGTGTTTATGCTATATGCTTTGGACTTTTGGCTGTCAACAACTACTTGAATAGACCTATCGGAAAGACTAGCAACGAAGCCCAGGTCAATAAATTCACTAACACTGTGTGATGTCACAATCAGTACGTCAGCTGTAAATCTTGAAAGACGAAATCCGTATTGCTTATTACTAAAAAACCTTTTTTCGTAGAGTTAGTTGAAAATTCTTGATATATTAGAAATTCACGCAACTTATTCATAACGCACAGGTGTTTCATCAGTCTGTACTGGGATGCAGATAAAATATCTCCAGTAGTTTTAAATACCTGACAGACAAACGAAATATTTCAGGGTGATGAAAAATAGTTCTGTACTGAGAAAGGATTGAACAAATTAGTAAAGACTATATATATACATATATATATATATATAATATATGTAACTAAACGTATTATGTATACTTTTAAATTTGAACCTATCATGAAGGAATTTATGCTCGATATACGAGATAGAGAAATCATATTAACAAATGAAAGAAGAGAAATCAAATATGTAATAATACAAGATCTATTACGTCTACAGTTGTTCAAAACAGAGTTTGACTTGACTTGACTTGGTCCCTTAACCCCCTCCTGGGTCGTAGGGGCGCTGCACCAATGAACTCCACACCAGCTGTCTCCACTTCTGACGGTCATGGGCAATGGACTGGGTTGTAGCGAAGTTGTAGCCCGTCCACTCTTTGATGTTGTCCGTCCATCTTTTGTGTTGTCTACCCCTCCTTCTCTTGCCTTGCACTGCTCCCTGCAGGATGGTTTTGGAGAGACCGCTGCCCCTTGTCACGTGACCATACCATCCAAGCTTTCTTTTTTTTACAGTTGTCAGCAAAACAGAGTATAGTCAATTAAAGAATATGTATTTTTTCCTTAAGCCATGGTTTTCAAAGAATGGAATTCTTATCATCAGAGGAATACAAATAGATAAATTGGCAAAGAAATACCAAAAGTCATGAGTAGAAAAGGTATAAATGCAAGTATAGTAGATACATTGTAGGGGAAAATGCAGAAGATGTCTAAGGAAAAAGGGTTGAAAATGCATACACAAAAATATCACCGTTTGATGATTCACAAAGGATGCAGCAGTTGGTTCAATATGTAACAGATTGAGAAAAAATAATCCATCAAACGTAAAAGTAATCCGGTTTTAAGAGATTTATTTAAAGTGCAAGCTGTGTATTAGAGGCCATTTTGTAATGCTTCCAAGGGATCTTGGTAACGAATTATATATATGTGAATCCAACATGATTTAGTAGGAAATAATATCCAATTTCAAGCAACTGATTCAATATTTATTGATAAATACTATATATATATATATATATATATATATATATATATATATATATATATATATATATATAAGATAAATGAAAGAGGAAAGATAAATATGTACGAATGACAAATCTATTTCAACTTCAATTGTTCAATGCAAGGTTTACTCGGTAAAAACATGTTTATTTTTCTTTCCTTGAGACAAGGTTTTTCAAAGATTAAAATCTTATCATCAGAGCAATTATATAGATTGATAAGTTGGCAGTGGAAAAGCCAAAATTCAAAATTTGACAAAATATAAAGTAATGGAGAGTAAGAGTGTGCGTGTAAATGGAGTCTGTCCAGTTGGTGAATGTCCGTAGATATATATATATATATATATATATATATATATATATATATATATATATATATATATTTGTCGCTCCTTAATAATTAGTAGAGCACTTTAGTAGTAGTGCAAATACAGCGTGACGTCATTTGCTTTATAATGCATCATTCCTTAATATAAGTAGAATGCCTGTGTCGCTCATCGCCGCTTATAAATGTATTTAAACTACCACAGTTTATCAGCTGTTCGGATATTGGCCGCGAGGTTTAAGACGTTGAATTGAAGTTGAAAAATACTTATAATCCAGGGTTTCGAACCGAGTGACCGGTAGTGAATAGTCATACTTCTACGCTGAAGAGTCTTGATTGAAAAGAGACGAAACGTATACGTCCGTAGATAATAAACAACAACAAATATTTTTCATATATACAGGGTGGGCCAAAATAAGGGTCCTATCTTTAAATTTGAATAACTTGAATTTGAATAACTTCCACAAAATAAAAGTTAAACTCACCAAACTTTATGTGTGTGTAGACTGACCCTTCCGAGATTTTTTGAAATAAACAAAACAAATTTTAGCCAAAAAACACTTCTTAAAACTTACAAAAACTAAAGTATTGTTTTTTACACTGTTTTGAGTTTTTTAAGCAAAAATAATGTTTTCTAAATGAGGGTACGTTCCTTAGGGCTAATACGGCTCATGCTTGTTTCGGAAGGGGTCCTTTACTTTTTCTAAAAAAAAAAATTTTTTAAATCAATAAATAAAAAAGTTATGAATTTTTAAAAATAGGACCCTTATTTTTGCCCACCCTATATATATATATATATGCACGACACTTATTTGTCTGTCTAGTTGTCCATGAACTAGCTTTCAATCTTAAGACGGGAAAACTTCAAATTTACAAGGAACTAAGAAAAATGTGGCCCAGCGAGTTATCCACTTAGCTCGATTTAGAGTGGTTCAATCAGTAAAGTTATTTTGCAAAGCTTTCTAAATATCAAAAACAGTCGCTTTTACTATCTATATATTCCTCTTTTTCTCTCTTTATGAGTTAAATGATATTACTACTTCTGTTTTTCTCTTTTGTTTTCATCGTCTATTCTTATCTTCCTATTTTCCCTTTCTTCATTAACTTGGACTTTTAATAATAAACATAAAAAAGAGGAGGAGAAACACAGTGAATGGAAAGAGGGGAGCAGGATAGTTATAACAACATACAGTGAGAGAAAGTAAAATTGATAGATAGATGAGTGACTTAATGAATTTATTGTAAATTATGGATTACTACAACAATAAAGATGGAAGTGTTTTCAATCACTACTAATATTTTAGCATGTATCTGTGTGATTAACATATCTGAGAAAGGGGGCTTCCAGAAACAAACGTTCATTAAGCCAACTTCAGTATATATATATATATATATATATATATATATATATATATATATTTATTTATTTATTTATTTATTTATTCATATATATATATATATATATATATATATATATATATAATATATATATGTATATATACAAGGTTTATGTGTAAATGTTTATATAATAAATATCTATATATATAATGTGTATGTGTAAATGTTTATATAATAAATATCTATATATATAATGTGTATGTGTAAATGTTTATATAATAAATATTTATATATATAAGGTGTATGTGTAAATGTTGATATAATAAATATTTATATATATAAGGTGTATGTGTAAATGTTGATATAATAAATATTTATAAACCTCTATGTTATATAGAGAAGTTTCGAAAAAAAATATTGGTTTTAAGTTTATTTTATCAATTTAATCGAACTTATTTAACTAATTCATATATATATATATATATATATATATATATATATATATATATATATATATATATATATGTGTGTGTGTGTGTGTGTGTATGTGTGTGTCATTTTATACAACACATTGATTCTAACTCAAAGGCCGAATAAATTCCCATTCTATTTCTATTACTTTCTAAAGAGCAGAAAACTTTCATAATGATATTGCTAATAACAATATTATATAAAGAAGCACATGATACATTTCAATGGCAAATTTGTTAGCTGAAAATATTTCAATTCTTCTATTGAATTCTATTAACATAATTGTCGGAAATTATTGTTCGGCGCTGGAGGATAAAACGTGTGTCAAAGTACTTGATCTAAAATTTGCGACAAAAAAGGCATTGTCATTCGCGATCCACTTCACACTTTAACTCAATAACATAATAAATGTATCGGCGTATAAACACACACTGACACGGTGTGTTTGAAAACAGGGAAAAGAGTCATTGCTATTTATTTCTTCACTTTATTTCAATCAAAACTACATCACATAACTAATGTACACTGTAGCCTTTATTTTGCGTTCATAATTGTATATTGTTGTGGTGGCAACCACTCATTTGCATATACGAATAACGTTACACTATAAATGGCAAGCCTAGGTTGGCCTTAGTGTGTGTTACCTAAATGCCACCGGAAGTGACGCCGAAGAGCGTACATGTCCTCCCACCAAGACTCTCTGACTCGACACCTTCATTTGTACATACTGTAACTATACCTTTTCTTTAATACACTTATTATTGCATTCTCCTTGTTGTTTGCGTCTTCATTGTATTCCTCACTAATTATTGTTCAACCTTGCAACCACAACATATATGAAAAATGACTTTGACGAAAATATTGATAAACTTACATTTGGTATAATAATACATTAGATAGCATTGTAGCAGACTAGATAGAACCGAATAGTGGCAACGTTAGTGGAAGTAAAGACGGACTTTAAGTCCGTCGGATGGAAAACATTTATTATTTAAACTTTATTTACTTATTTATTTTAATAGCAAATAATCCAAGCAAGAACACTTTATTTTCATTTTATTTCTATCTTCAAAAAATATTTTCCATCTTTCAATTATTTTCGAATACAAGCAATTATTGATTATAGAATTGCTTTTTTCTCATATAGCATCGGTTTTATGTTTAAAAAATCAATACGTTTTATTGTTGCGTTTCATTATTTGATGTTTTCAACGTAAGCCCCTCATAAAAAGTTATCAAACTTGTACGTTATTGTAAA
Organism: Sepiola atlantica; assembly: GCA_963556195.1. Lineage (NCBI taxonomy): Eukaryota > Metazoa > Mollusca > Cephalopoda > Sepiida > Sepiolidae > Sepiola > Sepiola atlantica. Next base: position 58,151,296 of record OY744534.1, read on the forward strand.
TCGGAATTTGAAGCTGCCATTTTTATGGAATATTATTCGGAATATCCGTCCCATTACTAGTTTATGATGTTTGGTTGTTTGGTTGTTTTGTTTTACGGCATATCAACCCTTTTCAGGTTATTTAATGCCGAATGCAGTCATTTTGGTGAAAGTTTTTATGCTTCAAGTTCTTTATATGTTCAAATATTTATTGATGGTGTTTGGTTTGGTTGTTAAAGTATATTTGTTTTCTTCTCTTTTTTGTTTCATCTGTTTCTATTTAACCCATAGTTGGGACCCTAACAGGTACTACCACTCCGGGTCAGGGTGGACCTGGGAGCAATGGTAATTAAGAGGATGCTCCACATTCCCCAAAGTCCGTAAGCCGGATCTCACCATCGGATGTAGTTTAAGGTCATATCCAGGACCGGGAGTAGGGTAGGAAAAATAAAATAAAAAAGGGGAGGGAGAAAGGGAGAAGGGCTGTTGTTTTTGGTTTTGGTTTTGGTTTTGTAGAACATAATTAAGTTTTACAAAAAAAAAAAAAAAAAAAAAAAAACGTCAATGTAGGTGAATTTCGTCTCAGGGAGCTACAGGGCAGCCTGATCTGGTATCACCAGGAGTTTATGATGTTAGATACTACGTATGGTTGCGAGAAAGCTGAACATGACAATAATAAGTTTTTGCTAATGCAGAGTCATACGAAAGTCGATTTATATTTTTTAAAGTTTGAATTGTATTAAAATATATCAGAAACCTACAAAGTTTATAGTTGCCTGAAGAGTCGCCGTCATACAAGAATTTAATACAACCGTTTTTACATGATACACTTGACGGAAATTCGTTCTTTAAAAGGTCCTAAATTAAATTTATATGGAGGTTTTTTTAAAACAAGATTACACAATGGTCTTCTTTGGTTCCTAGAAACATCTGAGGTGATTTATGACTAAAACATGGGTCAATAGATGTCAATGTCGTTATACCCACTTCATCATTATCAATACTGTTAGTGTAGTTATACCCTCTTCATCATAATCAATACTGTCAGTGTAGTTATACCCTCTTCATCATTATCAATACTGTTAGTGTAGTTATACCCTCTTCATCATTATCAATACTGTCAGTGTAGTTATACCCACTTCATCATTATCAATACTGTTAGTGTAGTTATACCCTCTTCATCATTATCAATACTGTCAGTGTAGTTATACCCTCTTCATCATTATCAATACTGTTAGTGTAGTTATACCCTATTTATCATTGTCAATACTGTCAGTGTAGTTATACCCTCTTCATCATAATCAATACTGTCAGTGTAGTTATACCCTCTTCATCATTATCAATACTGTCAGTGTAGTTATACCCTCTTCATCATAATCAATACTGTCAGTGTAGTTATACCCTCTTCATCATTATCAATACTGTTAGTGTAGTTATACCCTCTTCATCATAATCAATACTGTCAGTGTAGTTATACCCTCTTCATCATTATCAATACTGTCAGTGTAGTTATACCCTCTTCATCATAATCAATACTGTCAGTGTAGTTATACCCTCTTCATCATTATCAATACTGTCAGTGTAGTTATACCCTCTTCATCATAATCAATACTGTCAGTGTAGTTATACCCTCTTCATCATTATCAATACTGTTAGTGTAGTTATACCCTATTTATCATTGTCAATACTGTCAGTGTAGTTATATCCACTTCATCATTATCAATACTGTTAGTGTAGTTATACCCTCTTCATCATTATCAATACTGTCAGTGTAGTTATACCCTCTTCATCATTATCAATACTGTTAGTGTAGTTATACCCTATTCATCATTATCAATACTGTCAGTGTAGTTATACCCTCTTCATCATAATCAATACTGTTAGTGTAGTTATACCCTCTTCATCATTATCAATACTGTCAGTGTAGTTATACCCTCTTCATCATAATCAATACTGTCAGTGTAGTTATACCCTCTTCATCATAATCAATACTGTCAGTGTAGTTATACCCACTTCATCATTATCAATACTGTCAGTGTAGTTATACCCTCTTCATCATAATCAATACTGTCAGTGTAGTTATACCCACTTCATCATTATCAATACTGTTAGTGTAGTTATACCCTATTCATCATAATCAATACTGTCAGTGTAGTTATACCCACTTCATCATTATCAATACTGTTAGTGTAGTTATACCCTATTCATCATAATCAATACTGTCAGTGTAGTTATACCCTCTTCATCATAATCAATACTGTTAGTGTAGTTATACCCTCTTCATCATAATCAATACTGTCAGTGTAGTTATACCCACTTCATCATTATCAATACTGTTAGTGTAGTTATACCCTCTTCATCATAATCAATACTGTCAGTGTAGTTATACCCTCTTCATCATTATCAATACTGTTAGTGTAGTTATACCCTCTTCATCATTATCAATACTGTCAGTGTAGTTATACCCACTTCATCATTATCAATACTGTTAGTGTAGTTATACCCTCTTCATCATTATCAATACTGTCAGTGTAGTTATACCCTCTTCATCATTATCAATACTGTTAGTGTAGTTATACCCTATTCATCATTATCAATACTGTCAGTGTAGTTATACCCTCTTCATCATTATCAATACTGTTAGTGTAGTTATACCCTCTTCATCATAATCAATACTGTCAGTGTAGTTATACCCACTTCATCATTATCAATACTGTTAGTGTAGTTATACCCTCTTCATCATAATCAATACTGTCAGTGTAGTTATACCCTCTTCATCATTATCAATACTGTCAGTGTAGTTATACCCTCTTCATCATTATCAATACTGTTAGTGTAGTTATACCCTCTTCATCATAATCAATACTGTCAGTGTAGTTATACCCTCTTCATCATTATCAATACTGTCAGTGTAGTTATACTCTCTTCATCATTATCAATACTGTTAGTGTAGTTATACCCTCTTCATCATTATCAATACTGTCAGTGTAGTTATAATCTATTCATCATAATCAATACTGTCAGTGTAGTTATACCCTCTTCATCATTATCAATACTATGTAAATCCTGTGGCTCCACCTACAAAAATGGAATATTATAAGATACAAAATAAAAAAAGTAATATTCTGTTATAGACTGGGAGCAAGATGACATAAAGTTAATCTTTCAATCCCAGGCAACGTGGTGTATTGCGTAAAGTAGAAAATTATCTTCCACGCTGATGATTTCCGGAAAAGGATGAAGCACATATGTATGTGGATAAGAAGTTAATAATATTTATCATAATAGTGTTTATAGCCTCTTGAAGACTAAGACGAGCACTTTAACAGAAATATAATTAGGCTGTCAAATGTAAATGCCTTACGCTAAGTTCCGGCCTAACATGTCATTGAACACTGTTGATGGCAGCCTTCTAGATGTGCCCGCTTGCATAGAAATAAAAATAGATCTCAATAATCTTTCTTCAACGTGGTTCGTTTTTCAGCCGCATGGTCCTGAGCGATCAGACAAAAGTTAAAATGTTGACTTGTGGCTGAGTTTTTCAGACACTGATGATTACTGGCAAAGAATTAAACACACGTGTATATAGATAAGAATTTAATAATATTTATCATAATAATGTATGTATTTAAATAGATTTTTCGTGGTACAACATTTTATTACGGGATAAAATAAGTACATATGCGACATTTTTAAAACCTTTTTTCGGGAAATAAAAAAAATATTAAAAACTAGACTTAATGTTATAATTACATTAATCTCCTGAGCCGGCTTTAGTCCCCACTTATCAGATTAAATAGGAGAGTAGAAAGTAGACATTGGGTTTATTTTCGACAGCCTTGTAACTCTCGCTCCCCTTATTTTGTCATTTAGTATTCAGATTTCATGAGCGATGTTTCTGACAAAGGGGGAAGAATTGCTGTTTTCTGGGTGAGAATCTATCCATATAACACTGGCTAGTTTTTGACGTTGAAGTAGTAGTATTTGTTTTTTTTGTTTTTTAGCTCCTTACATCAAGTGGCTTCAGCCTTGTCTGGAGCGATTTCCATAAAAAATATCGTGAAAGGGAAGTTAATGTATCACAATTAAAAGGTAAACTAGCGTAGTCAAATGAAGACCAGTAACAAGTTTCACTAACCATTAACTTATTTTCGATACGTCGATGATACCTTTTGCGTGTTCAATGATGAGTCAAATTCCGTATTATCCCCCCTTACATTAACTCAATTACACCCAACCTTAAAGTTTACCGGTTAGAAAGAAAAATGATCCCACTCTTCTTTTCTTGGATGTACTAGTGTATCAATCGTAGTTTCTTACAAATGTTTATTGCAAACCAACATTTACTAACTTATGCTGACATTGGGACACTTTTTGTCTCAAACATATAAAAATAGATCTAATCAAATGTGTGGTTCACCGTGCCTTAATTATTTGTTCTGAATCCCTGATTGATTCAGAGATTCAGTTTATCGAATAAATTCTTATCGATAATGGTGACCGTCTAGATATTGTGAGTTCAAATATTACCGCCCAGATCGCCTATTTTCATAAGCCGAAACTTTTCGGTCCTAAAAATGGCCGACGTACCTCAGGTTACTTTAGTTAGTTAATGCTAGCATGGAGTTGGCTAACCGAATTTCATAAGCTATGCGTCGTTGTTATCTGGCTTCGAAACCTAGAATTGTGTTTTCTCCTCGACCTTTATAAAAAATTAGTGCACAAGGATGTTGCCCCACCCCACCATATTAGTAATATCATTTATATATTTAAATATCGGTGCGATGCCGAATATGTGGGTTAGACGGTCTAAAGTTTTGAATGCAGAATTAAACAACACTTCTATCCTACAATATGCCAGGACGACTAAAACACTTTAAATTGTTTAGTTAACACATCGGGGTCAGCTATAGCCTAACACCTCAAAAATAGCGCCGAATGTGAGTCGGCTTACACCAGTGACAGTTTCTCTGTCATGAGTGGATCACATTCGTCGTTCCATCTTTAAGTCCTGGAAACGATTTATACTAAGTAACATAAACCCTCCTACTGTAAGCAAAAATAGTAGCCTCACAGGTTAAATGTGATCACATTGTACAGCCCCTTTTTTCCACCAAAACTCGCCATAAAGTTATTATAGAAGTAAATACACTTAGAGTGTTTAGTTATGAAAGAAGAATTTCTTAAAAGATGGTGCACAGTTTACAAATTTTTGAATGAAATCGATGTGGAAAAAATATATGTAGTGGGAGTAGTTGTGACCGAAGGAGTCATGGTAACTCAAGTGTGTATATATATATATATATATATATATATATATATATATATATATATATATATATATATACCTTATGCACTTACGTAGTCTTGTTATTATTAACAATAACAAAGCGACGTAACTTGATAGGCGATAAAAAATCGTACTGTCATAGCCAGATGGTGAAACATCAAACTATAGACATTTACATCGAGGGTTCGATTTTTGCTTCGGGAAGCTATGCTGATGACGGCTGATAGCCAGAAACACGTGTCCATGGCTTTCTTTTATATACGTAAATTAATTAATTAATATATATATATATATATATATATATATATATATATAATAAAAATAATAACACGCCCATTTAACGGCGACTAAATACAATATTCTGCATATTATTAACCGCTTAGGAAGTGAAAAATACTAAAAGAAACAACAACAACACTGTTCTCTCGCCAGTAAAACAATAAAAAGCTACGTAATTATAGATAAGCGAAGAAACTTTTGTTCAAATTTTATTTTAATTTATTTTGACAAAATATTTCCTATTAGTAACTTCCTTTTAGAATGCAATTATTGATCACGCTTCTCATTTATGGTCAAATAACGTCAGGTCTATATTTTTTAATCGATATTTTCTTTTAATGTCGGTTTCATTATTTTATGATTTTTCCAAGTAACTATCTCATAAAAAGTCTGTAAACTTATATTTTAATGTACATGAAATGTTAGCGCCACCATCTGTATGAAATACAAGCTGTAATACCCGTTCTGCGACGGGTAGATATAAGGCAGACTCACATATCTGCTAGAGAGCAGACGATCAAATACTTCAAAGCAATTGTATTCGTATGTTTTACTAAGGCCACTGTTATTTTATTTTTGAAATTCAACGCGTATTTAAGCCATGAATTGAAGATAAATGGCTATTTTACCCATAACTAGAAGTTTTTTTCTGTTTTGACAGAGTACAAGATAAACTTCGTAATCCAGTGAATAATTATTTTTTCTCTTCTCTTCCCTACCTGGTGATACCAGATCAGGCTGCCCTGTGGCTCCCTGAGACGAAATTCACCTACATTGACGTTTTTTTTTTTTTTTTTTTTTTTTTTTTGTAAAACTTAATTATGTTCTACAAAACCAAAAACAAAAACAACAGCCCCTCTCCCTTTCTCCCTCCCCTTTTTTATTTTATTTTTAGAACTTGAAGCATAAATCTTTTACTATAATGACCAGATTCGGCATTAAATAACCCAAAAAGGGTTGATATGCCGTAAAACAAAACTACCAAACCAAAAACGATGATTAAACATTTGAAGATATAAAGAACTTAAAGCATAAAAACTTTTACTATAATGACCAGATTCGGCATTAAATAACCCAAAAAGGGTTGATATGCCGTAAAACAAAACTACCAAACCAAAAACGATGATTAAACATTTGAAGATATAAAGAACTTGAAGCATAAAAACTTTTACTATAATGACCAGATTCGGCATTAAATAACCCAAAAAGGGTTGATATGCCGTAAAACAAAACTACCAAACCTCTTCCCTACGTCACCTTCACACACAGAATATATGTTGCTAGACTTTGTCTACTGTATTGTTATGCTCATGGTACGTGCTCGACTGAGATCTAATCCCTAACCGCACCCCCTGTAAAACATTCACAGCAAAAACTCGTCTGGCTTCGACCACAGCAAATAATTTTGCTTTTTTCTATCTCTGTACCAAAAACCAAACAAAACTTCCATGAAAAATATTTCTTTTGTAGGACATCTAATCTGTGTAACACGATATTACAAGTCTGATTCCTAGCCGACTACAGCGTGGTCATCTTCAAGTCTAATATAAGCCAATACTAGTCTAGCCGCCTCTAGGAAAATCAAATTCTGCGTATTCCACCTACTGTTTTCAATTTTTTTTTGACGACGATCATAATTAAACTAACAATCTTTTAAACCCTTATCCTCAAGTAACCGCCGGGCCTTGATAAGCGGTGACCCGTCAGTATAATATATATTTTTAACCGCTGGAATATGTAGAACAAGGCTGGTAAAGTGGAAAATAGAAAAGGGCTGTACACATAAGGAATAATAGCGTTAAAATTATTCACATAAGGAATAATAGCGTTAAAATTATTCACATAAGGAATAATAGCGTTAAAATTATTCACATAAGGAATAATAGCGTTAAAATTATTCACATAAAGGATAATAGCGTTAAAATTATTCACATAAGGAATAATAGCGTTCAAATTATTCACATGAGGAATAATAGAAAGCGAATGAATCTTTTCTGAGAACCACTTTAAAAACAATATTAATTTTTTTTTTTTAACATAGTTCACCCCAAACAAGGGAGGCCGCCATTGTAGACGTAACGGGCTACTGAGAAAAAAAAGGTGAAGAAGGTTGGGGGGGATCAATATAAATTGGGATCTGCGCAACGAGATGTCTGTTTACATTAGTTTTACATTTCTGCATGTCAGTACTGTCGGGGAAACAGGGGGCAGGGAGGGAGTTCCAGAGGCCAGCAGCACGAGGAAAGAAGCTATTTGAGTAGAAAGCTCTCCGGCATCTGGGGACCTCCACGGTGAATGAATGAGATTTAGTTGATTGTCGAGTTGGTCTAGTGAATTTACGTCGAGGGTCACCAGAGTAGCCAATTCATCGGAGCATACTCCATTGAAGTATTTGTAAAACAAGCACAAGGATGCCATATTGCGGCGATGGGACAGGGACTGGAGCTTGGTTTACAGTGAGGGACCTACTAGGTTGGCGACTCTTTTTTGTGACCTTGTCAAGGAGAAAGAGACTAGTTGATGATGTACCAGCCCAGATGTGGCAACAATACTCCATGCATGGGCGGATGGTGGCTTTGTAGAGATACAGGATAATGTCAGGTGTGAGGAGTTTACTAGCACGGTAGATGGAGCCCACATTCTTTGCAGCAGCCTTTGCAATGTCTTCAATGTATTTGTTCCAATTCATGTTACCTGTGAAGGTTAGGCCGAGGAGTTTGAATAGTGAACTCTCAGGTAGGGTGTTATCTATGACAATCGGTGGTTGGAGAGGTTTCTTGTAGTTATTGAATGAAAGTAGCTTTGTCTTTGCGGCATTAAAAGTTACCAACCATTTATGACCCCAATCCACTACAGCCCGGAGGTCATTTTCTACAGATTCAGCTATTGCCTCGGATATGATAGCGTCTGTTTTGCCAACATGGTGAGAGTAAAGCGTGGTGTCGTCAGCAAACAAATTAATCTCAGATTCTATGTCATCCGGGAGATCGTTTATATAGATCAAGAACAATGAAGGTCCAAAGATAAATCCATGGGGTACACCAGCATTTATGTCATGTTGCTTAGATGAACGCCCATCGAGGACAACTTGGATTTTTCTTTTGGTTAGTTAAGATCTAAGTATATTAAGTAATTGCCCAGCTATACCGTATGAGCGTATTTTCAGAAGTTCTTCATGCCATACCTTGTCAAAGGCCTTGGATATATCAAGCGCTACTGCCCTAGCTTCTCCTGCCTTGTCGAGGGTATGATACATGCGTTCAGAGATGACCGTTAGGATGTCTGCAGTAGATCGTGCTTGTCTAAATCCGTACTGGCGGTCAAAAAGAAGTTTAGCATTAACTAAGTTTCGTACTATCGCTAGATTGATTAAGGATTCAAAGATTTTAGCAAAGATCGGCAGTAGACTGATTGGGCGGTAGTTCTGAGGATCGGTTTTATACCACGAATTCTTGTTGACTGGTACCACAGAGGAAATTTCCCAGCTATCGAGGAAGCAAGATTTAGCTAGGCATTTATTGTAAAGTTTGCAGAGGACAGGGGCCAGTTCAGCAGAGCATTTCTTTATTACTATTACAGGTATAAGATCAGGCCTACAAGCTTTGGAGGTGTCAAGGTTTTTTATGATGTCTCTGACCTGGGATGGGGTGATGAACAGGTTATCAAGTGTGGCTTCGGTCCGCAATGTAAATTTAGAGAGAAGGTGGTTATCTGAGTCCAAAGTGGAGGTAGAAGCGAAACGCTGGGTAAGTGGTTCAGTCTTATCAGTGGCTGTGCAAACGACATCATTGTGGTTTGATAGTTGGGGAGACGTTGATTAACCATTGTTCACTACACTATTGTAGATTTTCCAGAAATCACGAGTACCTAGTTTATGTGACTGAATGCGTTTTTTTGTTAACTCATTATACCTTTTCTTTGCTTCGCCTATCACGGCCTTACAATTATTTCTTGACTCTGTAAATTTATGTCTATTAGTAGCTGACTTATGGCGACCGAATTTACGGAATGCTTGTTGCCTCTCAGCAATGGCAGCTGCAGATTCCGAGGTGAACCATTGGGGAGAGTGGGGCTTGCTTAAGAATTTTCGCATGGGGGCATAGGCTTCAATGCCTGCTCTGACCCATTCAGTTAATTCTTTTGCACACTGGTCAGCAGGGAGTGAGAAGGTTTCCCTCGATGGGGCGTCGCTGATGTGATCTCTGATTGACTCAAAATCAGCCTGCTGGTAGTATCTCGTTATTTTGAGCAACGGTTCGTCAGCTATTGGACGACTTTTTATGGTGATATGTAGCATTAGCACAATGTGATCAGCATTCCTGAGTGGGCTATGACCTTTCGTCACACAAGCCTCGGGCATTGAGGTCAAGAAAAGGTCTAGAAGTGAGGTTTGTTGGTCTACTCGATCGGAGATGCGGGTCGGAAAATCGACAGTCTGAGAGAGGGAGTGAGCTAAGGAGAAATTATACGTAGAGTTGACGGCTGCGTCAGTAAGGCTGGAGAATCCCAACCAGTCACGGTGGTGGGCATTAAAATCCCCAAATACATGTATCTGGGCATTCAAGTCAATTAAGAGTGCTCTATCTATGGTTTCAGAGACAGAGTTTAGCAGAGTACAGTCCTGGGTCGAAGGGGAACGGTATAAGAAATATAAGTAACTGACGCTGTGATGTAAAGTCAATCTAAAGCACATTTAGTCTTGGTCATATGATTCTAACCTATTTTCTCCAGTCAGGGTATGTGTGTTCCGAACATAAACTCCTAGCCCGTGCATATGTTTGTCCGAATCTTTACGGTAGAGTGGGAGGTAGTCAGTCATGTCTAAGTGGTGAGAGGAGATTGAGGATTGAAGGTTAGTTTAACTTAGAGTTAGGATATCCGGGGAGTTTGTCAGGAGAAAGGTTTCTACGTCGTTGATGTTGGTTCTAAGTCCCCGGATATTTGTGAATGCGAGCCTCAAAGGCGGAGGCGAAAGTGTGTTTTGTTTGGTGTCTGGTTTAGGTTTGCTTTTATTTTTTTGTAATGACATGTTTGTTTTGATTACAGAGTGGGTTGGCCAAGGTGGGTCCTTGTTTGGTGCCAATAAGCTCACACAACCAGTCCATTAGTCGCGACCTGGCCAATGAGGATTGTTGCCTCGGGAAAGCCCACCGGAGATAATTACAGGGTCCCTTTCTATGCGCGACATGGCACATACAACTACCCACGGTATTATGCAACTGATGATGGAGCAGCCGTTCTTAGCGCAACCCAAGAGTTTGGGCTCTTGTCCTGTCAGTCGGAAACAGCAGCCAGACAAGCTGTCTAACCTGTCGGAATAAGAGAGACCCAGACTGGTCATGTAAGACTTAGTGACAAAAAAGCTGTCCCCAACTTGCCCAATTAGAGAGAAAGAGAACGGCGTTTATTGTTCTAGTAAGAAAACAAGGCTAGACACTGAATGATTAGAGGCTCCCAGCGCTGGTACCTCTGCGCCTGGCTAATAGACAAAGAAAGAGTGCAAGGGCCGGCGATAGACAGAACCTATCTACTCCTTAAGCAATTGTAGGTTTGCAAACCGGATATTTTGTTCGAGATTCCATCTCTATGAAGGTTGTCGATCAGGACTAAGGAGGCCTCCCTTCCCCAACGGTTTACTGCCACGGCGTAAGTAGCTGGTAGCAAGGTTTTATTGTCAGAGATGTCCTTCTCTTTGATGGATAGCCTTACAAGGTCTTATGGTCCAACACACCGAAAAGGGTAAAATAGCCTGCGCCCGTGTACTAGTCGGGTATTTCCTAGCCCCCGCAGGTATTTAAAAAAAAGACTTATATATATATATATATATATATATATATATATATATATAAATATGTATATATGTTGATAAAATAAGTTCATTGTATACTAAAGAAGGAACAGAAAGTTAAAGATAGGTTTACCTTTCGCAAGTAAGTACAAATAAGAGAAATAAGATGGTCAAAACTTCAGGCCAGCGTGGGATTTCAAGAATTTCGTCAGTGGGAAATCAATAGGCAGGCAATGCAATAAGACAGTATATATCAATAATTAAACACATTTAAGTCAAACACAGAATTAAGTACATTCATATAAGACACATTAGAATTTTGAGATAATAGTATGTGAGTAGCCAAGAGTATGGAAGCAACAAAATAAATATTCACGAAAGTAACAGAAATGATTGCCCTTTTTAACATAGTTCATCCCAAAGAAGGCGAGTTGCCATTGTAGACGTAAGGAGCTACTGAAAATTAGGGGGAACATTTTGGGGGCTATCCTAGATTGGGAGCTGTGCAGCCCTTATCAATGTATAAAATAATGGATTTTATTAAGATAGTAGTTAAAACAAATGGTCTGGATCTTTTACGCCATATCAACCTCTTCAAATTATTTAATGCCGAATCCAGTACTGCTCGCGCCCTTTCAGAAGAGGTCTAGATAGTGATGTATTTCTCCTCGGTCTTTCTATTCTCCCTCACTTTTCACGCCGATTTTAAATGGTACCAACGAACACTGGTACTCCATATTGTGTTTTTTATGGAATTTCTTATAGTTTGATTTCCAATGGTTTCGTGTACTGTCCTTTCTATATATTTGGTTCTATTTCTATTTAATCTTATCTGTGGTTCGTCAGTGTTACCTGATTATGTGGGTTAGTTTCTGCGCTTGATGATTTTACTTATTAGCTCAGTAGTTTTCATTAGTGATGTGTGTGGTATGATGTCAATCTTTCATTTGATTCCAATTTCTCTTATTTTTGTTCAGGCTTTTCCGATCTGTTCATAGTGCTACTACAATTATTTGTATCACAGTCATTTTATTCATATTCCATATCATTATTGCTATTATTATATGTGTGTTATGTCTCGTTTGGCATTTATGTTTTCTCCATCTTATCAATTCAACCTTTGAGACAAAACAAAAAATATCATTGCACATAACATTTACACTGGTAATATAATATTAATATATGTATCAAATTATGTCAAATCCGATAGTTCTTTAAAATGTCCTCTTAATTCCCTTTGTACGATCATTTCTGAGGTCATCCAAGGTTTCTTAATCTAATCTGGCATATTTTATTCACAAGTTGCAAGATCAACGTAAACGGTAGAACACGTGGCCAAAAATGAGAATACGAGTATTGATTTACTCTTCTCCAGGAGTTAGGCACAAGGCCAATTTTTATCTTACTCTCACAAGTAAGATGTGACCCAAGGTCGGGTCGGGAAAGTGGGGTTTAAAACTTGCCTGGGTAGCCCCGTCGGCATTACCCGGTAGGAGCGCCTCAGGCAGAAAGCAATAAACTTACTCCTCCCAAAGAGGGGAGGCGAAGCCTGGGAGGGTGGACCTCCTAGAACTGCACAGGACAGACCCATAGACCGGCGTAAATCAAGCTCCGAAGACCAAGACAATACCAGTCTATGGTGTGCAGTATCCATCGGAACGGATACTACACTTTGATCTTAGCCAAAAGAAACTTATTTATTTGAACACCTATTGTGCCGCAAAATTCAGTGCAAAGATGAAGAACAGAAAATAAATTTTAAAAAATCAACTTCTATAAGCAGTTTATAACTAAACAAAAAATAAGTTGAATTAAAAGAAACCTCGGTATGCTTAACTCTTTTCGTCTCAATTTTTACGCACGTAAACATCACATGCTAATGGTACGCCATGCTGGTCGTTTGAACAAGGCTTGATTAACGGGCACACGTTTATACACAAGTAAGGACGTATAATAGCGTCGGAGCTCACAATCACATGAACGTATACAATAAAACATTTACAATATGTTATATTTCAGTATTACTTGAAGAAAAAGTAATTTACTATGCAGTTTAAAAAAACGGCAAAAAAAAAAATAAACTAGTACAAATTGATACAGCCTAGTCATAGAAAGACACCGATTTTTTTTAGAATTATAGATAGAATCGTTAAAACCTCTGCTGAGCTTTGATTCGGTGATGCCAATTGTTTTTATTTTGCTGTATGCTGGATTTTGTCATGAACTGTATTCACTGGCATCCATTTTGGCAATTTGCAATCAACTGTCGTTTTAAATGTGATAAAAGCCAGAGCTTCGATAAATGCCATAGCATCTTTCTACTTGGATCGCAGAATTGCCAGTTTCAGCATGTTTTATTACACATGTTTCTACGAGAGACAATGACTTTAATGACCACTGCAAGGTGAAACCGAAAACATGTGGCAAAGGAAGATAATTTTCTCTATTTAATATGCTTTGTCGGATTGTTGGTCACTGATAGGTTGCAAAACTACTCGATATAATTACACTAAGTTTGAGTTTTCAGGTGAAGCACCATTACGATATCGGATGCGTCAACTATTAGTATACTAAATGTGAGTTTATCAACGTTTGTTTCCTTAGGGTCTTTTCTCTATATTATTTAATTTTTTAAATGTATGCTTAAATATACATTAGTTCTGGGATTGATTTTTGTTTGAAAAATATCACGCTTTAATTTTTCTAATACACCGTAATTTATCTCAGTCAGACATTTCTCTCTGGGCTATCTATGTACTTTTCTTGACCCATATAACTCTATGTTAATTCAAACATTTTTTTTATATTTCTTAATGCGTATGTAAGCATTTAGAGAAAGAGTAGCTCTCTTTTTTAACGTGTATCTGTATAAACCACAAACACGTATGTAAATTAAATGACAAAACAACAACTCTACTTCTATATAAGAATAATAAAACTGATAATAGTTATATATCATAGTGATAATAATATATACTACTACTACTATTATAACTACTACTGGTAATAATAATAATGATGATGATAATGATGATAATAATGATGATAGTAATAATAATAATAATAATAATAATAATAATAATAATAATAATAATATCAAGTAAAATATATCATGATTTATGAATTATTGAAATAAATCAAAGCAAAATAAATAGTGGTAGGAGTTGTGACCAAACGGGGCACGGATATTACTAGTAAGAGGTTAAATATGTTAATACCCCTTTTACTATTACTTACATTACTACTACTACTACTACTACTACTACTAATAATAATAATAATAATCATAATCATAATAATAATAATAATAATAATTATTATTATTATTATTATTGTTGTTGTTGTTGTTGTTGTTGTTGTTGTTGTTATAACAACCACTGTTAATGCTAAATCATTGGGCACTTATAAGCTCCAAATCTATTGATTTGAATTGTACTAAAAGTCTGTTAAAAGGGAGGGCATGTTATTACAGCTGTAACTATTACTTAGACTAATAATAATGCAAGTAATACTTCTGTTGTTATTACTAAGAAAAACTAAAGGTTCTAAAACTATTGATAAGAATTTCAGCAAATGTGACATGAAGCACCTTTGTGTTATGTGGGTAGATCAACCTCCTAATACTACGAATACTGATGATGATATACACTTATCTCTAATAGATAAGTGTATATCATCATCAGTATTGCTCAACATTCTAGCTACATTTTAATGAAGCACTAGTGACACAGCTATTGGTGTGTAATAGTAGGCTAATAATTACAAACTACTATTGATACTACTAATATTAGTTATACTACTATTACTTATACTACAACTACAACTACTACTACTACTAATAATAATAATAATATTATTAATAATACTAATTTTAATAATAATCTACTTAGTATACTTAGTGTTTAAGATGTTGTGAATATAGAAGAAGGTTATCTATATAAATATATTTCTGAAAGTAATGAGATTCTTCTTCGTGGAGTAAAAAAGAGAGGAAATACTGGGGTTAAAAAGAATCAAAGGTTACAAAAGAGAGGGTTAAAATTATTTAGAAAGAAACTACACAGAGTATTTGTTAAGAATACTGTATTTAGAGATAATGACAGCTGGAATTGGTTGGTCAGAGGTGATCTCAAAGGATCTACCGAGATCACCTTAATGGCAGCCCAGGAACAAGTCACCCGCATTAGGTCCATCAAGCATTACATTGACAAAACTGCAGAATAACCGATATGCCGATTGTCTAATGAAAGGGAAGAAACCTTAGCGCATATTATATCTGAATGCCCAATGCTAGCACAACACTAGTATAAAAAATGGAGACACGACAAAGTCGCTCAGGTACTAGACTGGAATATATGCAAACTTTATGAATTGGACCACAATGAGAAGTGGTATCAGCATAAGCCAGAAGTGGTACAGGAGAACGACAATGTCAAAATTGTTTGAGACATGCGCATACAGACTGGTAATGTTGTTGAACATTCAAAACCCGACTTAATCCTTCTTAACGCAAAGAAGAGAACTTGCTTAATCATTTATATAGCCCCCCCCCCTTCGATACCAGAGTGCAGGAGAAAGAACACAAAAAAAATATCAAGATCTAAAATGGGAATTAGTTAGACTATGGAAATGTAAAGAAGTAAATGTGATTCTCGTTGTAATTGTAACGCTTGAAACAATAACGAAAAGTCACCATAAATAGCTTAAACAGATTGACGAGACAATTTCTTTTCCACTTCTGCAAAGGAACGGCAAAAGTGTTAAAGTACAGCTTGAATGTCTAAGGTCAAGGGAATTGACTTGATTTTCGAAAAAGGTAAACTAAAAACATCCAAAAGTTAAACTACTATGAAATAATAATAATAATAATAATAATAATAATAATAATAATAATAATAATGATAATAATAATAATAATTATTATTATGATAATAATAACAATAATAATAATATTAAAAATAATAATGCTAATAATAATAATAATAATAATATTAAAAATAATAATAATAATAATAATAATAATATTAATAATAATAATAATAATAATAATATAATAATAATAATAATAATAATAATAATAATAATAATAATAATTGTAATAGCAACTTATGTAGTACAATATTTCCGAGAGAGTTGCACCAGCTTTTGTACGAAGATTTTATTTGAATGCTAGATGCAATTGAATTAATTGTGATGATTAAGTAAAGCTGTAACATAACCGAACAAATGTTCAACGCATATACAAATGGCCCGCAAACCTTTTGTTTGTAGCACTAGAATGACATAGGCATCTGCAGCCACTGTAAAGTTACATCTGTCTCTGTCGCAGTGTAGAAGTCGCCTGCCTCTCTTTCTCTATCTCTCTCTCTCTCTCTCTATCTCTCTCTCTCTCTCCCTGTTTCTCTTTTTTGTAGATGCCGCTAGTATAGTTGCTGTACTCTCATAGCTTACCTCAAACTGCCAGCCTTTCGAATTCTCTTCCCGCTCCCTGTTTCTCCAACTGTACCGACATGCAGAAATGTAAATGCAATGTGAAAAAATGCTTCACAATTCACCCCTTAGGGTATAGCCCCTTTAGGTATGGCCCCTAATTCACATTAGCCTCTTACGTCTCAGTTGTAATGTGCCTTGTTCGAGGCTGAATGAAAGCTAACATTTTTTTTTAATATGTCAGCTTACATACTATTTAAGTCCAACTCTTAAAATTTCAGACATAAATAAATAAGATAGCATAGCCTGTTAAAGTCTTGATAATATTATTTGGTGTGCTGCCATCTAAAATAAGTATGAAACAAATATTGATGCGAGATTTAAATGTGTATGTCTGTAAACCAATTCCAAAAAAGTGCGGTGTTTAGACACATGGGAAAAATATTTTTTGAATGTATTTTTAAGTCGCTTTATTTATTGAATGAGCATCATTACCTACCATCTACAGTTACACACATACTGTCTCACCATTGCTTTTATGGAAACCCTATCACTCAATAATTTCCTTCCACACACGCAAACATTCCTCACTCGCTCATACGCATTTTGGAATTTGACTCCTACTTCCATTGCTGTATATACAAATACTTCGTATCCTTATATCCTTATATCCTTATATCATTTGAAAAAGCCTAAAAAAATTTTTTTTTTCCAACGAAATATGAACTAATACATTATGTCGTGGTTTATAGTTTATTTACATGTTGTATTCACCTATATATTCTGTCTGGTTTTCATTCATTTTTTCACACATATAAGAGTTTGAATTACCTACAGGAGGGCTTGAATTATCTACTAGAGTGTGTTAAGTCTCTTTGGAAAAGTGTTTGTCAGGACAACCTGACATGAGGATATTTCATCCTACACTAAAACCCTGACCAATTATTCAAAATAGCGTAGTATTCGAAGCCCAAATAAGATCCCCTCGATACGGCTAGACATTGGCACATAAGAGGAATGGTACACCTCCTCCTAGTAATGTTACCCCAAGGAACAGCACTTAGCTGAATACTCCACCAGACCAAATAAATTCTTGTTCTCGAATCCGGTTAGGCAGTTTGACCAAAAGAGAGATAAACTATAACATAGATCAAAGGTCATTTGGGGAGAGGAGAATTCATGTTTTTCACTTCTTTACTAACTCAACGTTTGAGAGGTAGAGGGGAATCTTTATTGAACACCCGGATATATACGTATTTAATAAATGAATTATGTGTTAGTCTGATAAAGCGGCTCCTGTATTTCTGAGAAGTTACTTACTTAAGTAAAATTGAAACAAGATAAATATATATTTCTCTCTCTCTCTCTCTCTCTCACTCACTCACTATCTCTCCTTTTCCCCTCTCTGCCTCCCCCTCTTTTACTATATGTACACAAATTTAATAAATCTATGTCACAGTTTATCAATTGTCGAATTGAATAAAGAGTTTGAAAGCGATAAACACCATTTTCAAAGTTACGAAGCTATTACTACAAAAAGTGTTGCATTACAACACTCGACCACATCCCCAAATCATGTTATACATAATATAATACCGGACTGATTTCGTTTTGATTTAAATTAAAATAAGCTTTTAGTTGAAGTCCTTTTATTGTTTAAGGTCCTAATTTGAAGACATTGGAGTTATCGCGTTTTGCATTCGAACTCTGAAAATTTAACTAGAAACGTGGTACGTCTTGTAACTTATAACTTTGTGAATAAATAAATACTTAGATATTTATACTAAAAAATTGCCAATGCATTCATTACTCTTTGAAATTATTCACACCCAAATTTCGTCAGGGAAACTAACAAAAATCATGGATATAAAAAATGTAACGTTAACTAGGATTATTGAAGACATCGACAATTTCAGATACATACAATTGGATATCACAGCACTTAGAATGCGGGGAGATCCAATTGAACATTTTTAAATCTTAAAGGTACGAAACAACTATTGAAGAGTGTGTTTCATACATTTTCTCAATGTTGAAATTGGGTTGTGTGTTTATATCTGTTTTGCCAATTTCACCATCTATCAAGGCCCAAAAGTCACTCGAGGATAAGTGGCAATGAGATGGATAGATTGTTAGTTGGATGATAAAAAACGTTATGAGAAATGTTTAAATGAGTGGAATCAACAAAATTCGATCACCTATGAGGACGGTTTATTACAAGTAACAGTTTGATGATATGCGATCTTGAAACGACTATGTTGTAGTATGCAGGCAAGCAGTCCTGTGGTAATGTTTTCGCAAATGGGAAGTTCTTGGAACTAAACAATGTTCATGGAAATAACGACTGAGTAGAGAAAGAATACTAACGTCTCTTCCGTGATAAAAGGGGCGATAGAGAATGGAAGACAGCATCCGCCACTATATTACTAAGTCGAGTTTGTACTCGGTCAAGCCAGGTAAGAGTACTTTGAGCGGCACCTCCTTAGATGTGGCGGCAGTGCTCCATCTTAAGACGTAACTTAGTCTTTGCATATTCTGTTGTATAGCTTGATGCGAATGGAATGGATAAACTGAAGATGCGCGCAAGCAATTTGCGTGTCTAAAAGATTAAAATGCTCTTTAACATTTTGCGTGTCAAATCGACCGTCGTAAAACATTTTGAATCTCTTTAAAAATGTATAATCGCAGCAGGCCAGATTACGACGCCATTTATCTAGTGATATTCATCTATTCTCTATGCACGAAACATTTACTTAATCGCTGTGTATTTAAATACTATGCGATCTGGTTGCAGGTAATTTAACTGCAACCAGATCGCATAGTATTTAAATACACAGCGATTAAGTACAACGTTCGTGCATAGAGTAGATGAAGATCACTAGATAAATGGCGTCGTTATCTGGCGTGCTGCGATCACACATCTTTAAGAGATTCAAAATGTTTAAAACGTTATACTTGTGGGCACATCCAGGTGCTCTCGGGCTGTAAACCTATGAAATAATTTTAAAAATTCAAATAAATAACGTTCTTGAGATCTTATTTTTACACTGCAATCAAAAACGTGAATAACGTTAATCTCGAAACATGTTTTTGCTTTTAATTGTCAATTATCTTAATTTAACTTCTGTTTCCGATTTAGATTTTGAGGTAAATACGATATCACAAGCTGTTGTACAAAACTATTAACTAAATATTTCTGTAATATTTTGATTATTCAAACTACTATTCTTGTCAAACTCGCGAACATATAGATTGACAGATAAAAAAGCGTTTATCTATTATATAAAGGGAAGTTGTATGTGTGTGTATGTGTATGTGTCTAGCTTAAAGCCAAAAACTATTTAAAAAAGACCCCTCCAAAGTTGGTATATTCTTGATCAGCGTTGCCTCAGATTAATAATATCTAAGATTTAGAAAATAATATTTATACAATGACTCTAAACGTGCGCAGATTTCGTCAGCGGGGGTCGACTTTCTCGTCATTCCATGTACTAACAAAAGCGAAGTAATTGTGATTGTTTATCAGGAGTTAATTCCCTTATGCCAACTCATTCCTCGGGGAACCTATATAAGAGAGAGTTGCCTGTGTGAATGTATGTCTAGAGAATCAAATGGGCTTGGTGGATGGGAAAGAGAGTGTAAAGAGAAGGAGATAAAAACAGGGGATGGGGAAAGAGTGAAAGATTGAGAGAAGGATAAAGAGGGGTAAAGAAATAAAAGCTGTTTTCCCCGGGCAATTCCTGATAGCTCTGCTAGTTAAAAATAAGTTCTAAGTGACATTTTTCTGGGTATTGAAGGTTCAATTCTTACTACAGGCGATAATGAATAAGAATAATTTAATTGTTGTGGGGTACAAATCACCCCTATTGGAGCACTGACGGTATCAACCAGGTATAATAAATACCACTGGTTGCAGAGACTCAGAAGAGACTTTCATACCATGTTTTACCGCATGTTATGAACCCGTTCATCTCCTACCACATTAGTGGCGTTCTGTATTGCTTTATGATAAATACATTGTTATATTTTAACCCTGTCACTATTTGTGGTTTATTACTTTGTGACCCCTAGCACGGGTCTACAACATCAATATTAACACTTCTACCCATTCATGGTTGACGGAATGAGAACAATCTACCTCAGTATATTAAATGAACGGTTCAGTTCAAAATTCCGTATATGTTATTGACATAATCATACTCATATTCAACTATTAGGTTCCCAAGTTAAAAACTGTGCACCTAAAGAAAATTGGAGTTTACATCGGCGAAACGTTGTGAATATGACAACCAAGATTAAAATAGTAGTCTAATGATCCCAAAATACAAATTATCAATGATCATCTAGAAAAAATTACGAAATAGAAAAAGAATCATTATCTTTTCTTATAAATAAGAAATTTAACAGAGTATGAACTTTGTTTCCATGATCGATATGACCAGGTTTTTTAAAAGATAAACTCAAGCTTAAACGTTTAACTTAGAAATTGAATAGCTTCAAATAAAATAAACTGAATTTCAAATTAGAAAAGCTCGACTTGAAATTCAAATAGTTCCATTTGTTTGTTTGTAAATGACAAAAACGTGTTTGTTTTTAGATTAAGAATATATTGGTATACACGTTAAAACGTTCGTGTAAAACATTTACTTTGTTGCGTCCTATTCTGTCTAATCTTTTTCAATTGGAAAATTAAAAAAAATGCCTTTGTAGATATATGGGAGCATTATTAAGTTTAGTCGGATGTGCTCCTTCGACTAGTGAGAGCAGACTCGAAGCGTTGCCTTGAATAATGGCGATGGCGAGTCGCTCATAGAGTAAAGTTAATTCAATTTAGAAAATGATATTGTATAATTTAATACGAATAACATTTTAATTTTAAGTTCAGCTTCCATATGTTTATAGTGCATTAAAAAATTGAAGTTGATTATTTTTAATTTGATGTTAAGTTTTTCAAGTTAAAGTGCAATATTATGGTGTCTGAGGTCCATCGAAAGGGATCTTTATTTTAATTTCTGTCTTGTAGTCAATTAGTCTGTTATTCTGTAATTCCTCTGATATTCTCAAAATCCTTTCGTTAGTTTTGCACAAAATGTTGCATGAATTTCTATGACCAGGAACACAACAAACTGACGGAGGCAGACTTTTCGAGAAAACTTTATTTAGCAATATTCACTACGTCCCAATTTGGACTTCCGCCCTATAATTCAACTTCCTGTACACGTTTTTCTTGTTTTACACTTTATTTGAAATTTTAGATTCTCTTAATTTTAAACGTATGTGGAAGATTTTAAATTGTACCCTTTCTTTTACACATCCACATCTAAATATTGGTCGGATCAGATTAGTGCTGTTTTATTTGTAGGAAAATCAGACAATACCATTCTACTTATTTACATACTATATGTAAGAAATCATCAATGTGATTTCGGTGAATTTATGAACGAAAATCTAATTTAAAAAGGATTAACGCATCAGGTTATGACATCTCGAATATCTATAACCTTGACGTTAATTGACTATAAAATAAGAATACATACAAGAAAGCAAAGAAACCCAAGAAGACAGATCAAAAGCACACTTCCTTTAGAAATCAGCCTATACCAGTCGGCCTTACATTGAAAACGTCTGATCGCGAAATCGTTAATGGTATACGAAAAATCTTCAGTTCATGTGCATACAAATACAGATAATACATAATTATTTACTTTTTATGAAGCTGTATTTTTTTTGTTTTGTTCCCGTTACATTAATGTATAAATTATGTTACATTAAATAGTGTCTTCTTTGTAGCCGGCTTTTCCTATTGGCGGCTGGTCAGTTGAGTTGTAAATTTGATGGTTCGATCTCTGTGCATGATTATTGTTCCCAGTTAAGAAGTACTACACCACACCGGTCCTGAGCTCAATACAGAAAGAGAGCGTTGCAGATTGCCTAACTTCTCTCACGTGGCGCAACATGCATGCATTTTTTTCTTACTCGCACACCTACACCAATCAACATATAATATGCATAGATGTAGTTGTTATGTTTCCTGGTCTATACAATCATTTGATGTTAACTATCTCGTAAGCTTCTTTACCTAAACTTAATATGAAAAAGCTTGGCTACGGAGTCGGTAATTACATGATGAATAGTGGTGTATCTACGGTGTGTATAATCTCATTATACACCCTTGTATCTGGAATCTACATTCTGTCACGCTTTTGTCTTTAAACAAATAAGATAACATGATCCGCTATTTAGATAAAGGTTTTTATTCAAGTGATGAAGATATTCAGACATTATTTACAGAAACAAGGGAGAGGGCGAGAGAATTAGAAAAAAGGGTCGATGTAGTTATACACTATTGGCGATGAGAGAGACAGCTAGAGAGAGAAAGTGACAGATACAGGATTGTTTCTGCCATTATGATGGGCCAGTGCATAGCTCGCTACTCTTCACCTCATTTGAGTTGAGACGCGTATTTCGCATCTATTCGCTTTAAAAGCAAAAAAGAACAGGAGACGTCAGATCTTTACTTCTGATTATTCAGAGAGGTCACTTTTCTGAAGAAAATAGGCGTTACTCATTCCTAGTTTTTCGCTTTCAACATATCCACTATTCTCTGGGCTTGATTATATAACAGGTAAACACAATTACTTTATTTGGCTAAGATCCAAGTCTAGTATCTGTTCCGATGGATACTGCACCCCATAGACTGGTATTGTCTTGGCCTTCGGGGCTTGATTTACGCCGGTCTATGGGTCTGTCCTGTGCAGTTCTAGGAGGTCAACCCTCCCAGGCTTCGCCTCCCCTCTTTGGGGAGAAGTAAGTTTATTGCTTACTGCCTGAGGTGCCCCTACCGGGGAATGCCGACGGGGCTGCCCAGGCAATTTTTAAATGGACAGAGTGCTCACCTCTCGGGCGCTGGCTTTTATACCCCACTTTCCCTACCCGACCTTGGGCCACGTCTTACTTGTGGGAGTAAGATACAACTGGCCTTGTGCCTAACTCCTGGAGATGAGTAAATAAAAACTTTATTTTCTATGTTTACAAACACAGCAAATAAACAAAGTATTTTACTTTTTATTTAGCTGTGTTCGTGTGTTTGTTACAAACAAATTCGGTATATAACATAAATATTCAATAAGGTTTTGAGTTCATGTAAAACGTAACTATTTGCATAGAGAGATCTGGTATTGCATAACACGGAAACGCAATATGAATGTTAATTTCCATTTGCACAAAAGATCAGGTTGTTTGCTTCAGTTTAGAATTCAACTTAAAATTGAATTTTAATTATGAATTGTGTTATCTGTGAAAAGGAATGAAAGCGTAAATTTATTTTCTGTGTTTTATAAATTCGGACTTAATTGATATAGTTCAACTTTGATATTTACATTGGGCTTTCAACGGAATATAACGAATAGATTTGAACTTAAAAGATGAGGACAGTTAAACAGATATGAGACCGGAGTACCAATATCTATCCATCTATCCATCTATCTATCTATCTATCTATCTATCTATCTATCTATCTACACACACACATACCCACACACCCACACACATATATATATATATATATATATATATAAAGATAAATGAAAAAAGGAAGAAAAATATGTACGAATGACAAATCCATTTCAACTTCGATTGTTCAATGCATAGTGCACTACGTAAAACATGTTTTTGTATTTCCTTAAGCCAAGGCTTTTCAAAGATTAAACGATGATAAGATTTTAATAGATTTGTCATTCGTACATATTTATCTTTCTTCTTTCATTTATCCTTATAATTGCTCTATCTCGTATATTGAGCTTAAACTATTTCACTATAGGTTCTATCCTCTAAAAGTACACTTTTAGTTTCATATTATATATATATATATAGAGAGAGAAAGAAATAGATAAATAGATATATAGATAGATAGAAAGATATATATATATATATATATATAAATAGATAGATAGATAGATAGAAACTAGAATACCCTCCCCACGACGAGTAAAATTTATTTCCTAAACATAACAGTTTCGTCCCACTTTTATGTCTCCCTTAGAAAGCTTAACATCGAAGTATGATGATACTAAATCTTACGTCTAGAATCCTCACTGCAATTTTGATCAAAATCCATTGATTTTAATTCTCGAATATCCATTGATTTTAATTCTCGAAAATCTCTAAAAAAACGAGGTATTAAGAAGAAATTTAAATTCATGGAATAGTCCTTAATTCGTCTGTAATCACTATGGATAAAATTTAATGCAAATCTAAAATATGCAAATTTTCAAATCAGAAGGTTGTGCTCATATTATGCATTCTTAAACACCTAAAAAATATTCCTAAGAAATTGATATTTGGGGAGTGTTTATTAATTGATGGCTTATATCTATTGTTAAAATTTCACAATTATCGGAGGTGTCTTAATTTTCACAAGAGTATTCCACTTCCTTTTTGACCAATTTGCATTAAACAAAATTAAACTAAATATAGCTCATATTGCGACCCCTTTATGCCTAGAAGCTATGTTCCAAAATTCATAATGATCGGTTGATTAGTTTAGAAATAAATCGTGTACATAAAAATAAATATACATAACTGTACACAGACAGATAGACAGACATATATATATATATAAATATATATATATATATATATATATATATATATATATATATATATATATATATATATATATATATATATATATATATATATATATTTATTAATATTAAATAAAGTGTTACAACAACATCCGGACCAAGGTTTCAGATCCGAGAAAATCGGACCTTCATCAGCGGAGTCGTATAGCTTAATGAGTGAGAACAACCGCCAGGAATTTCAAAATATTGTCCGTTGGAAAGATGGAACACTTTAAGATTTAAAATTGTCACGTGCGTGAAATATACGTAGTCAGTTATGGAAAGGTTTCAGATCAAAACAACAGCGACGATGTACATCGAAAAAGCAAGAAATTAAATGGGAATAATGTTAACTGTTTGACAGATGGGAACCTAGCAGGTTTAAATTGTCACGTGCGTGAAATTACGTAGCCCGTTATGGAAATGATTTAAATTTAACTAATAGAGACGCTATATATGTTATCGAAAGTAAATGGAGATAACGTTAAAAATAAAAATAAATTTATATTAAGTTAAAAATTATATTGAAATAATATGCTAATGTAATAATATATTGCTAAAAATATTAAATAATAAATCATTAAAAATAAAACTTATAATTAAATAAATTGTAGTCACACCATTTATAAATATATGAAGTCCTAAGGGTACTAATCATAAAAAATTAAGGTACTAAAAATGAAGAAAAATAAAGATGAAATAAATACGCTGTTAGATAAAATAAAGGATAACATAAAATTGTGTAAAAATAAAAGATAAAAGGCAAGAGAAGGAAAAATGGGGATATGGGGTACTCCACATTAGAAATTTTAAATTAGAATTTAAAATTTAAAAACAGTTATATACATAAATATAAAAAAACAATCCATAATTAAAACATGCAATAATAGAAATCTAGTTTAGGGCCATAGTCGGGATACCATACAGTTCAATCCGAAATTCGGAAGCCGAATCCATTATCGTGAAATCCAAAATCATAAAATTCCGTATTCTGGGTACTCTGCGGTTATGACCTATGTATTTTGTTCTGCCCAATTTATCAGAAGTGCCTTTATCTTGTGAATACAGTCCTTATATATCTCCCCTTTTTGTTTAGGCATATAATGTTAGGGTCATTGATTGTTCGCAAGATGTTATATTTTTCAGCATCGCAAAGTGCACAGCAGCCTGATATTGGGGAATATGGTTTTCGCCTTTCAATTAATTTCCAACTTATGGTAAAAGGTGTTCCCTCATCCTTTAGTTCCCATATACGAGCCCCTAAAGCTGTATTTATATTATCTCTATATTTGAAGGTATGCCTGTGGACATATAGTCTTTGCTTAAACATGCCCTTTGTCATCCCAATGTATATCTCCTTCTTGTCCGTTGGTTGTCTGGAAATGCTCGCCTCGTATACTATTGATGTTACTTTGTAGTTCCCATCCAAGGGGCATTGATCTCTGGTTGTACAGGAGCAGGCTGTATCCTCTATTGGTTTAGGTTCGGCTGTTATAATTTTCTTCATAAATGAGAAGCATGAGTAACTCGTTTTTATAGAGTTCCTGTTAAAAAATTTGTGGAATTTGTGCTGTGGTGGGAAGTGTCTATCTAATAATTTGAGGACGGTTTGGCTTACCTTAGTTTTGCAGTTTAGAGAAAAAGGAGGGGAGAACCAGATAATGTTCCGATTTCTGTTGCGGTTCCTACTGTTACAGTGTTGGGTGGGCATATATGAAATCTTATCTTGTCATTTTCTATCTTATTTAATCAAATATTTGTGTGTAATTTCCTACCTTATTTAATAAAATACTTTGTGTAATTTCCTACCTAATTCAACTAAATATGTTTGTGTCATTTTCTACCTTATTTAATTAAATATTTTGTTACTCAACCTACTTTATTTAATCAAATATGTTTGTGTAATTGCCTACCTTATTTAATCATATATTTTTGTGTAATTTCCTACCTTATTTAATCAAATACTTTGTGTAATTTCCTACCTAATTAAACTAAATATGTTTGTGTCATTTTCCATCTTATTTAATCAAATATTTTTGTTACTCAACTTACTTTATTTAATCAAATATGTTTGTGTAATTTCCTACCTTATTTAATCAAATATTTTTGTGTAATTTCCTACCTTATTTAATCAAATACTTTGTGTAATTTCCTACCTAATTCAACTAAATATGTTTGTGTCATTTTCTATCTTATTTAATCAAATATTTTTGTTATCTAACCTACTTTATTTAATCAAATATTTGTGTGTAATTTTCTACCTTATTTAATCAAATACTTTGTGCAATTTCCTATCTTATTTAATCAAATACTTTGTGTAATTTCCTACCTAATTGAACTAAATATGTTTGTGTAATTTCCTACCTCATTTAATCAAATATTTTTGTGTAATTTCCTACCTTATTTAATCAAATACTTTGTGTAATTTCCTACCTAATTAAACTAAATATGTTTGTGTAATTTCCTACCTCATTTAATCAAATATTTTGTGTAATTTCCTACCTTATTTAATCAAATATTTTGTGTAATTTCCTACCTCATTTAATCAAATATTTGTGTAATTTCCTACCTCATTTAATCAAATATTTTGTGTAAGTTCCTACCTTATTTAATCAAATATTTGTGTAATTTCCTACCTTATTTAATCAAATACTTTGTGTAATTTCCTACCTTATTTAATCAAATACTTTGTGTAATTTCCTACCTAATTAAACTAAATATGTTTGTGTCATTTTCTACCTTATTTAATCAAATACTTTGTGCAATTTCCTATCTTATTTAATCAAATACTTTGTGTAATTTCCTACCTAATTGAACTAAATATGTTTGTGTAATTTCCTACCTCATTTAATCAAATATTTTTGTGTAATTTCCTACCTTATTTAATCAAATACTTTGTGTAATTTCCTACCTAATTAAACTAAATATATTTGTGTCCTTTTCTACCTTATTTAATCAAATATTTTTGTGTAATTTCCTACCTTATTTAATCAAATACTTTGTGTAATTTCCTACCTAATTAAACTAAATATGTTTGTGTAATTTCCTACCTCATTTAATCAAATATTTTGTGTAATTTCCTACCTTATTTAATCAAATATTTTGTGTAATTACCTACCTTATTTAATCAAATATTTGTGTAATTTCCTACCTCATTTAATCAAATATTTTGTGTAAGTTCCTACCTTATTTAATCAAATATTTGTGTAATTTCCTACCTTATTTAATCAAATACTTTGTGTAATTTCCTACCTAATTAAACTAAATATGTTTGTGTCCTTTTCTACCTTATTTAATCAAATACTTTGTGTAATTTCCTACCTTATTTAATCAAATACTTTGTGTAATTTCCTACCTAATTAAACTAAATATGTTTGTGTCCTTTTCTACTTTATTTAATCAAATATTTTTGTGTAATTTCCTACCTTATTTAATCAAATACTTTGTGTAATTTCCTACCTAATTAAACTTAATATGTTTGTGTCATTTTCTATCTCATTTAATCAAATATTTTTGTTACTTTACTTACCTTAGTAAATAAAATATTGTTGTCTCATTTCCTACCTTATTTAATCAAAAAATTTGTGTCATTTAATTTTATGTCAAACATTTTCATGTCCTTTCGACTTTATTTAATCGAATATCTTTGTGTAATTTCCTACCTCATGTAATAAATATTTTTGTGTCATTACCTACATTACTTAATCAAATATTTTAGAGTAATTTTATGTCAAATTTTTAATGTCATTTTCTATCTTATTTAATTAAATATTTTGTCAATTTCTAATGAAAATTGATAAACTTATTTGATAAATGTTAAGTAATATTTTATATGTATGTTTAGTAGTATTACTTTATTTATTTAAGACATTCAAACAGAGAGGTAAAAAGAGTAGGTTAACAAGACAGAAAAATAAATTTGATCAATTGCCGTGAGTGTAAAGTGTTCAACTTAAATTACAATAGTTCATGCGAACGTGAGTTCAAATCTCACAATTAAAATTTGTTTATTTTCTATACAATTTCTAGTGATTCCCTATCCGGTATTAATCATCATCATAAACAAGTATATTTTTTAAATAAAAATGGATGAATAATATTTAACTTCTAATATGTGCTATACAATATTAGAAAAGTTAAGAAACTCGATATAAACGGGTAGTTCGGATAATATATATATATATATATATGTACCAAAAATAACGGAAATTGATGAACTAGTTGTTTTCACAAAAAAACTCAAATTTAATGGGTAAACGAAAATCTTAGATATATCGACATTATATTGAACATTGTGTTTGCGACCAAGTTGGAGTATTGATTTACTCCTCTCCAGGAGTTAGGCACAAGGCCAGTTTTTATCTTACTCCCAGTAAGTTGTGACCCAAGGTCGGGTCGGGAAAGTGGGGGTTAAAAATTGCCTGGGCAGTCCCGTCAGCATTCCCCGGTAGGGGCGCCTCAGGCAGTAAGCAATAAATATACCCCTACCTAAAGAGGGGAGGCGAAGCCTGGGAGGGTGGACCTCCTAGAACTGCACAGGACAGACCCATAGACCGGCGTAAATCAAGACCCGAAGGCCAAGACAACACCAGTATGAGGTGCAGTATCCATCGGAACAGATACTACACTTTGATCTTAGCCAAAAGGCCAAGAACGGAGTATTGATTTACTCCTCTCCAGGGGTTAGGAACAAGGCCAGTTTTTATCTTACTCCCACAAGATAAGATCTGACCCAAGGTCGGGTCGGGAAAGTGGGGTTTAAAAATTGCCTGGGCAGCCCTGTCGGCATTCCCCGGTAGGGGCGCCTCAAACAGTAAGCAATAAAGTTACTCCTTCCCAAAGAGGGGAGGCGAAGCCTGGGAGGGTGGACCTCCTAGAACTGCACAGGACAGACCCATAGACCGGCGTAAATAAAGCCCTGAAGGCCAAGACAATACCAGTCTATGGGGTGCAGTATCCATCAGAACAGATACTACACTTTGATCTTAGCCAAAAGGCCAAGAACGGAGTAGTTATCTCGCTTTGCCGGCAAACACGATGTACAATACTGCATCGATGCATCGACGATCTTTGTTTACTTGTATAATTATAACTAAGTTTAACCTTTTTTTTTAAATTAAATATTTTATGCAATAGGTTATTTGTTTGTAATTGTCGATTTAGGTAAATTTGGGAACGAATGTTCAATTTCAGATTGAACAAGTAGATTAAATGAGGGAAGTGATTCTTCGATTTCTATTTTCTCTTCTAGTGTTCTTATTCCTTCTAACTTCCTATTCAATATTGTATTAATATAACCTCTATGTCTTAAGGCGTTTTTATATGTATGACTATTACTACTAAAATGTCCTCATTATAGTAATTAGTACTAATCCTATGACTAATCGATATTGGGACATGCTTAATTACGTCATGTTGATGACTTGACTTGGAGTTCATAATTTCCCTGGTTAAGGTTAAGTGTTACATCTGGAAAATCATCTTCTTCCCCTACGTTTTTTATGTCGGTTACATTAATGCGAGTTCAATTTTTATTTTATTCAGCCTGTGAAAAAAATGTAATATTATCGAAACGCTCGGTACTTTGCGTAGACTGTAATAATGTTTATTTAATTATATATATATATATATATATATATATATATATATATATATATATATATATATATATATATATATACACACACACACACACACACACATATATATATATATATATATATATATATATATATATATATATATATATACATATATGGGATGAAGGAGATTGAGTATTATAAAATTGGATCCAAGATCTTTAGGAAAATATTTAAACAGCTATTTTAAAAGGTTTTAAAATAATCTCATTAAAAAAGGCAGATAAACCGCTGGAGAGCTTAATTATCCATATATATATATATATATATATATATATATATATATATATATATATATATACAATTAGTTGACTATAACAGAAACGGTTCAGGAAACGAGTAACGTGTGATCTTGAGTCAGTGATCACGTACAGTGTAATCAAGGCAAAGCAAGATGGCGGCACGTCGCTCTTAAAAAAGAAATATGGAAATCTAATTCGAAACTTCTCAGACTATTTCGATACATTGTTGGCAGTGAGGAGGATTACATTGGCGTAAGACGATAAGGAAAATCTCTTATCAAAATCAGGAGGATTCATGCGAATAAGAGATAGGTGCTTATGCTATAGAGCGCTGCGTTTCCATTTAGCAGTTGATGGCAGATGCTTGTTTATGTTTGAAAAGGTATTCATATCCAGAGACCATGTGAAGCAAGAGGAGATATTCGTCAAATTTTGGTGAATAATAGCGAATATCCCATGCCGGGTAGTCTATAATCCGGTCACTTGGAGAAGAGATTTTATTCTCCGGTGTGAATAATTGTTAACTATTTCCCAGCTATAATTTTAACAATTGATATCGGGGCCATCTATCGCTTTGAAGAAGTGCAATTTTTCAACATCATACCGACTGCATTGTTTACAATTGGTCTTATGAAGCGGTCGACGATCCAGGATTTTCAATTTACTGGTAAATGGGATATGGGTCTCTATCAGTTCTTAGGCCCTAGACACATCGTATTTTAAGATGTCCTTTTGTTGCATAGCCCATCTGCTTAGGCCGCGACAGTTCTCGTGTTATATATTCGTCCCGGAACGGCCGTGGCAGTTCTCGTTTTATCACTCGTCAGTTTTAACACCATAAATCATATAGTTTGCATACCTTTAAATTTCTCCCTCGCCGCGTCGAGGGTGCGTCGTCTAGAGGTTTAATTCTTTCTTCTTTCTTTCTGGCGTAAACCACGCCGCTGCAACACAAAAAGTCCATGAACGACTCGGAAGACAAACAATCTTTTAAATTTGATTTCTGTTTTATTTCAAGCGTTAGGTATCCGTCAGCTGGGAGATATTCACTAACGTCGAGAGAGAGAGAGAGAGAGAGCAAATTACTGCTTTCGTAATTATTTATCAATTAAGTCCTTAACCATTCGTGGAAGGGGAGAAAAGAGATATTTCGACTGTATTTTCTTAGGAGATTAATTCGCTTAATCAAATTGTGGACTACACCCTAAATCACGTCTGATAGATTCTCCTCCAAAACCCAGACTGACTAAAACTCTGCTTCCTACGCAAAGGCTCGTGACGTCACAGACCGTCTATCGCAGGTGCACATTGACCCTTGATCTGAGGTCTCGTCACGCGGTGACCCTGTCACGTCTGTGAGCTCCGACTGTGAGAACAGCCCTATTCTGCACTCGACTGCACGAGTCCACCCGCACTAAATCGTGCAAGTAAAACCAACGATTTCCAAGATGCGTCCGTTCCCACAGGGCCATTATCCAACACTTTGTGCGTAGAGGCGCTTTTATAAGCTACTCTGTGTGATACTGATATATGTCTCTGCTCCCTATTTTGTCGCGCCGGCTGAGATGGTTACCTCACAGACGATAGACCTAACCAAGCAACTGTCAGCCATGAGGCAGGTAACTGCCTGTTTACAGAAACACGCATGTGATGCTTCTGTTTTCGCTTATAATATGATCACTACTTTCATGGATAGCTAGTTTATATCGTGTTCCTGGTAGACACTTTCTAGAGGCTACTGGATTATGAAATGCTTATCAAATAAATTAAAGAAGTGACTGCCTGAACTAAGGAGAGAATTTTCACACGTATTATCTGTTATTAAACTAAATAAGAGATTTGTATAATCTAAAAATATCTGTAAAAAAAATAAATTCTGTTCTGTTTATTGTTTGTTTAGAAAAATACCCAGACGTATTTTTTCAAATTACGTTATCAGAGAGAGGACCATGATTGTTTTTAAGAAATATGTTCTACGTATAGATGTAAGGTTGAGTTTAATCGGGGTTTATATCCACTTGGTAATACTTCTTACAGTAGATATAGTAATAAAAATATATCACAGACACAGACACACACACAGACACACACACCCACACATATATATATATATATATATATATATATATATATATATATATATATATATGCCTTTCTATATATTATGAACAAAACACACGCATAAACATAAAAATATGTGGGTGTTTGTGTATATATATGAAAACTTGTATATAGAGAATGAGATATATAGATAGATAGATAGATAGATAGATAGATAGATAGATATCGTATTAAAATCTTGACAACATCTATGTAAGAGGGTAGTTTCGCCTAACATATGTTTTATTGATGAATAATTATAGTATGAATCTGTCCAGGGAAGACTATTCTTCTAGTTTTGTATAATACTTTTAATTATCTATAAAATATTGAAAATACATTATAACGTAAAATATGAACGCTTACCATTTTCTAAATGAACAGGAC
>OY744534.1:58190053-58237553 GCA_963556195.1 Sepiola atlantica
ATATATATATACATACAACACTTCGCTACACTTTTTCCCCCAAAATTACTCACTTCGGCTAAGATAGATGATAATATGTTACATTTTTCAATAATAACCGAAAAATTCAAAATCAGCGAGGAAAATAACTCATATTTATAATTAAAAAAAAAAAAAGAGTTATCTTACTTACAGCTAAACTTTTATTTCTGTTTCTGTATAAGTTTTAAAAACGTCCAAACAAATACAAATTAAAACATGTGTCTACTGCATCACGGGCAATGCCGTAGAAGTTGAGCTAGTTTGATATATATATTTTTTCCCCACTCATTTTCTTCAACATTCATTTCTATTTCTCCAACAAATACGGACGTCCACCCAGCAGTGGCCATTATTTCATTCTATTTTTCCTCCCAATATGTCTACCCTACATGTATCTGTACTTGCATGACATTTTTTCTCTATTTTATCATCCTGATGAAGTCTTATAAATAAAGACGAAACGTTGATGTACACATAAAAAACATCCATTTTTTGGTTTTTCCTTTTTCATTTTCCCATATATATATATATATATATATATATATATATATATATATATATATATATATTATTTAGTTCCATTAGACAGTTCAACTTACTACTAAATTACAGAGAATTAAAATTTGAACAGAACTTAGTAAATGGCCTGATACATCTGACGTTTCAGTGTTTAAGTAGAAATTCGGGTCATGCGTGAAGTAGCGTTCATTGACTAGAACGGATAAGCTGCGAATAAGAGAATGGATCAAACGACAGCTAGCTCTGGTGGCGCCTTGCACAAAAGACCGTATGTGCGTTATTAGTCAGGTACACCTACCGATGACTGCACACACAGACAGTCTGTTTGTGGTTGCACCTAATTACGTCATCAGGTCGTCTCTCGCATGTATTAAAACCCCCAGGAAACCCAAAATGTCTACTTCACTTAGTCAACAACTAAGATGAAGGCTACAATCAGAATTATGAAGTTTTTTCTTCCTCTTTTTTCTTATTCTTCTTCTTCTTCTTCTTCTTTATTTTCTTCTTCTTCTCCTTCTTCTTCTTCTTCTTCTTCTACTTCTTCTTCTTCTTCTTCTTCTTCTTCTTCTCCTTCTTCTTCTTCTTCTTCGTCTTCTTCTTCTTCTTTTTCTTCTTCTTCTTCTTCTTCTTCTTCTCCTCCTTCTTCTTCTTCTTCTTCTTCTTCTTCTTCTTCTATTTCTTTTTCTTCTTCTTCTTCTTCTTCTTCTTCTCATTCTTCTTTTTCTTATTCTTCTTTTCCTTCTTTTTCTTCTTTTTCTTCTTCTTTCTTTTTCTTCTTCTTCTTTTTCTTCTTCTTCTTCTTCTTCTTCTTCTTCTTCTTCTTCTACTTCTTCTCCTTTTCTTCTGTTTTATTTAACGCGTCTTTTCACATCAGATTACGGTTGCACGTTTCCATGGCTATACCAAATGACTTTCTCTGTGTAATGCTATCATTTACGAGGGTTTCTTTGATGTAACTTTCGAAATTGTTCAATAACTGATGTTAATGCAATCATAAGATCGGACCAAATATCACTTTTCGGAGGAAAAAAACTATTTCACGTTACTTAAGTTTAACTGTTTGGGTGATCAAGCTTCCCGTCAAGCAAGCTTCGATGTTTCGAAATTTTAGATGTTATTTCCACTAGTGTGAAGTAGACGGTCATTCTTGTCAGAGTTTTGGTATTGCTTTTCGATTTGTTCCCATGTTTGAATTATTCCAGGTCTATACTGATTTGATAATATGTTTCAGAATTATTTAAGTGAACATTAATAACACTGGTTTACAAATAACATTTTTGGTCTGAGGCAAGAATGGGGATAGATGTTTTTGCTAATTTGGGTGTACTGAATTCAAATTTATAAATAGTTTTGCTCTATCCCCTCTAGTTTTCTGGCTTTTAAATAGTCTCATTTTAGTATAAACAGAGAATAAACGTGCATATTTCAAAAGTTGCAGCAGCTTAGAACAGATAAAACATGATAGATAATGAACACTGATTGAATAAATATACTTGGATACCACAATCACACAATTAATAGTACCACAGACAGTCAAAAGTGTGTTTTGTTTAGAAGATCTGGTGTATTTGCCTCCGGGATGTCACGCAAGAACATCCAGCAGAAGTCTCCCATCATACCGGGGTTCCATTTGCCTTGATAGTTGCTTTCCATCTTAATAATGTCTTGGTGGAATCTTTCTCCATGCTCATCACTCACTGCTCCAAGGTTGAGAAGAAGTTGAGGTTGAAATGGGGAAAATTAATCTTGAGTGACATCCGGCACCCCATTCTCGTAACACTTTAGCAACTTCTTAACTGCCAAAATCCGTCTTGATATATAATTATATATATATATTTATATATATATATATATATATATATATATATATATAATGTAATGCTATCACTTACATTTAGTGCATTATAACTAGAAAAAAGGCATAAGTCTCACAATATTAGAATTAGCCCTGAATGGATGTATGCCTTTATGTACCGTATATGCACAAAATGCACACTATGCATAGCTAAAAAAACTAGAGCTGATGAGTAAAGACGGATTTCAAATTTGAATTCAGCACCCCCAAATTAGGTAAAAACGGGTATTTTTGTGCTTGCCTCAATTTCTTTGTAAATCAGTGTAATTTGTATTATTTTGGATATAATTCTCCGAATAATTCAAATAATACAAAATATACTACTTACCCAAATAATGTATTGAGATATTTCTTGAAAATTAATATGAATATATTTAGAAGAACATAAAGTGATTACGTATCGATCTTCTGTTATAAATTGCGGTTTTCGTTTTGGGGTTTCATTTCCGTATTTGTTTTGATATTTCACAATAATCAAGTAGAAGGGGGACTCTTTGATCATCATCTGTGAACAATAAATGATGCCGGTATTGTAGGTCATGGGACAAAAATCGATAGAATTATTGATCAGATTGATGTTTTATATTGATTTGGGTAAAATATTTAATCGCCCTCTGATTATACTACTTCGGATGTCAAATGTTGTAGAGTGAATTGAGGAAAAACAGATGATTCTAAGAAGTAACAATGTTACATTAGTACATAAATGTGATACTATGAAGGCCGCGTGGATAGGAAGAGACAAAAGAAAATGCGGGAGCGGTCAGTTTCCACTGTTCAGGACAGGTGACTCAGAAAAGAATACCGGACACGACATTTAGGAGTGACAACGTTTTACGACAGTTTGACGACAGTAAGGTTTACGGCAAAAAGTTAACGAGTTTGGGTTTCGGAGAGAAGCCGATCAGTTTGGGATTGAACCTGGACAGAGAGCGGATCGGGACAGATTGGACCGACAACTGACGACTAACGAGTTATAGACTGAGAGAGAAGACGGCGAGTACGGGGTTAGTTTTCGATCAGAGCAGATCGGACCGACAACTGACTAGAGAGATATCGACGACCACGACTGGGGTACCTATTTTCGCGCGGACGGAGAAATTGCACGCCTCCCAGACTCAATCGAGGTATATGAAAATTTGTCTTGTGCTGTTTTATTTTAGCGTGAACATAGGCGATCACATTCGGCCACATAAATAGATCACATTATATCTTAGAGGATTCAAACAAAGTATGATGGCGAATTTTGAAGAAAGTCTAATGAAGAAAATGTTAGATTTATTTGATAGGTACCAGGAAAACCCGTCGTTGCTCGGAATTAACTGTGTATCAGTCTTATGTACATAAAAACGATGTTACTTTTTGTTGTTGTTACTGCTCCTCTCCTTCAGTTTGCGTCCGAATATAGTCGTAAGAGGCTGAAATGTTTGAAACCTCTCTAAATTAATGTATTATTATTGGCCTTTTGGCTAGGATCAAAGTGTTGTATCTGTTCCGATGGATACTGCACCCCATAGACTGGTATTGTCTTGGCCTTCGGGGCTTGATTTACGCCTTTCTATGGGTCTGTCCTGTGCAGTTCTAGGAGGTTCACCCTCCCAGGCTTTGCCTCCCCTCTTTGGGGAAGAGTAAGTTTATTGCTTACTGCCTGAGGCGCCCCTACCGGGGGATGCCGACGGGGCTGCCCAGGCTATTTTTAAATGGCCAGAGTGCTCACCTCTCGAGCGCTGGCTTATCTAATCCTACTTTCCCGACCTTGTGTCACATCTTACCTTGTGAGAGGTAGATAAATAAATTCTTGGCCTTTTGGCTAAGATCAAAGTGTAGTATCTGTTCCGATGGATACTGCATTTCATAGATCGGTATTGTCTTGGCCTTCGGGGCTTTATTTCCGCCGGTCTTTGGGTCTGATCTGTTCTGTGCAGTTCTAGGAGGTCCACCCTCCCAGGCTTTACCTCCCCTCTTCGGGGAGGAGTAAGTTAATTGCTTACTGCCTGAGGCGCCCCTACCGGGGAATGCCGACGGGGCTGCCCAGGTATTTTTTAATAGCCAGAGTGCTCACCTTCTCGAGCGCTGGCTTTTCAAATCCCACTTTCCGACCTTATGTCACATATTCCATATTGAGGGTAGGGGTTAAATAACGCCTTTTGGCTAAGATCAAAGTGTATTATCTGTTCCGATGGATACTGCACCCCATAGACTGGTATTGTCTTGGCCTTCGGAGCTTGATTTACGCCGGTCTATGGGTCTGTCCTGAGCAGTTCTAGGAGGTCCACCCTCCCAGGCTTCGCCTCCCCTCTTTGTGGAGGAGTAAGTTTATTGCTTACTGCCTGAGGCGCCCATACTGGGGAATGCCGACGGGGCTTCCTAGGCAATTTTTCCTAGGCCAGAGTGCTCACATCTCGGGCGCTGGCTTTTCAAACCCCACTTTCCTGACCCGACCTTGGGTCACATCTTACTTGTGGGAGTAAGATAAAACTGGCCTTGTGCCTAACTCCTGAAGAGGAGTAAATAAATACATATAGTTTAAATTTCCTGAAAATGTGATATACGTAATTTATAATTTTAAAGAGGTTCTGTCCCAATGGGCCACTTAAAGATAAGGCACGTATATATTCAACACATAGTGGGTAGCGTAAAGATTCGGTGCTATTTCCATTGTATTACCCGGAAAATTGCATATAAACGATATAAATTTCATCAAAACTGCAGATATTTAAAATTTTTAAAAGAAGATTCGGGCCCCCATAACTCCCTTAAGTTAGAAGGGTACTTAAGGATTCAGGACTATTTCAGTTGTGTTCTCCAAAGATTTCATACAAATGATATAAATTTCGTGAAATGGTATATGTTTGAAGTTTTAAGAGGTGTATGCGCTCATAGCAATCTGGGGTGCACTTAGAATTTCGGGAACACATCCATTGCCTTTCTTTGTTAAATTTTACATGAGAATATACTTTTAGATTTTATGTAGATTCTCTAACATTTATTTCTATAGGGAAGACACAAACATCACACACACACACACACACACACACACACACAAACGCATAAACATTAAGTGTTATACAGAGTAATGAGTAACAAATTATGAAGGCCAAATACACTCTTAAATAAAGGTTAATGAGATGGATTGTCAGTTAGATGCTGGAATATATTATGGGAGGATTGAAAATTAAAAATGAATGAACAAGATTTAACGGCATATAATACAGTTTGTCACAAGTATGTGTGGACATTAAATTTAAATATCGCCCTGTAGTAGTACGCAGGGAAGCAGTGCCGTGGTAATGTATTCTACGGTTGGAAAGTTCTTGGTAATTAATTCTGTTCATTGACGTTCCGTTTGATGTTAGGCACACGAACGAAGAAAAGAAAGTTATTTGCAATTGTCGTAGTGGATGAGTTCTTACTGTGAATGTCTTACAAGGGAGAGGGCGAGATTGAAGCTCAGTCGATCACCTTTCATGGAAATAACGGTAGATTAGAGAATTACTACTAGCAACGTTTCTTCTATGAGAAAGCGGATGTAGAAAACAGAAGAGATCCCCACCCACCAGATTGCGAAATAGATCTTTTACTTAATCGATACAAAAAAAGAGTACACTGAATGGCACCTCCCTAGATGTGGCAGCAGCAGTTTATCTTAGGACGTTTCTGACTTTTATTTTAGTCGACGATTCAAAGAGTCAGGTACTATCTGGAGTAGTGTAATCCCTAAACCATTTTTTACATCTACCATATTAAATATAAGTCTTCTATTTTAGGTTTGGAGTGAAAGTCAGTTAAAAGGAGCTTGTCTAAACAGGAGACATCATCAAGAAACGAGTCATTGATTTTGACTGGAACAAAAAATTAGATTTAACAATTAGTGATGAACGCAGAGAATCTTGGTTTTACAGGTCTTAAAAGTAACAAGCCACGTTTTTTTCCACTGCACCACGTGGTACCGTTCGGAAAAAAAGGAGAATTAGCAAACGCAAATCCAGCTCCCCAAAAAGTAGAACTCTGGATTCAAACAATAATTAAAATTGCCTCAGTCTAGAAGGATTTTCTTTCACTAACTCAGGACAAAAAAAATGAAGAGTTTTATCATAACAGATACTACACTTTGTCCCAATCACCAGTTCATTTCGAAGTACTGTCATAAATGTCAATAAATGATTTCAGGATATGATTTTGAAGATAATTTATGAATATCAGGAAGAGTGCTCGACCCTTTTTTCTATAGGGACACACACACACACCACAAGAAGCACACATACACACACATTGATATATATATGTATATATATATATATATATATATATATATATATTTAGATTTTTCACTTATAAAATAGATCATTCAGTGAAGACCGGGGTTGTTCCAATAAAAACAAGCTCGATGATACTCGATTACAGAGTACAGAGCATTTGTTCTTCCTTGTTTTTTAATTTTGACTTTTATTTTTATTTTTTTTCCTCTTCTCTTCTTAAGTGACCTCAACTATTGCAACGCCACATTGTGTATTGTCGGCAGTTGAAACCAGTATTCCAGACATTTAATTTCCCTGATGATCTGCCAAGCAAGTAACTGCTTGGTAGTGAAACACGTGTAGGAAAAACATTTAATTTGAATAAATAATATTTGTAAGAAAAATATCTTTAATGGTGATCATTGGTGTCCTGAAAGGAATGCTTTGGTAAGCCTTCATAAAATCACACATATATATATATATATATATATATATATATATATATATATATATATATATATATATATATATATATATATATATATATAAATTCTTTTGATAAGTATATAATATTTTGATTGTAATCTATTCAGACAAAGGATACGTCCTCAAAGATCAGTCTGACAGAGACTTAGCAATTTTAGTAGTCTTCTTTTATAGTCGGGCTGAGGTATTCGCCCTATTCAGCTATAAGAGGTCTCCTTCCTCAGCATTGCCTACCCGCATTTTGAAGAGTTTGCTTATGGCTATCTGTCTGAGGCGACATTGTTGGGAAATGAAGACAATTTTAAGGAGCCAGAGTGCACTTGTGAGCTGGCTTTATCTGCGGTGGGAGAGAAGTAACTATCGAGTAGAGTATCAGAAGCTGCACTGACGACATTTTATTAATGTGACCTGCTTTAGTTTTTTCAAGATATGTGTTTGTAATTTATTTAGTATGCCCCTTTTAGCAATTGAACATCATTCTATTTTGCTCAACAATTTACCGCTTACTCTGCACTAATTAGGATCCATTTGTGATTCAACCAACAAAAGTCATAGATGTAGGGATCCGACATTAGTTTAAGATCCGCTTTGACACATCTTCAGCTGATCGCACTATCTTTTTGGCCAAGTGTTTAAAAACTTTGTGAGTTCGACCGTAAGGACATTTGAGCCATGGCAAAGCAAGTGACCAAACTAATGAAGTCATCTTCTATGACTACTATGTTCCTGACATGATTAAGTGGTCGAATTCAGTGAATTTTTCATAAGCAACACCGGTCAAAAAATCCTTTGAAAATCAGATGCTTGAACTGCACCGGTTTTACACAGAGAGGGATGACCTTTTTCCTTTCAAAACAGACACCAAATCGCCATTATAAGAAGATAAGTATTCCTTATATAAATATAAGGATATGCAAAAATGAACTGAACAATTACTTCAATAAAGTAGCAGAAATCTAGATAGAAACTAATATGAAATCAGTCAATGTTCTGTTAACACGAGAAATTGATGCACCAACTCAAGAAGCGTTAAGGGTATTCTTCTCGTATAAGTATACGCCATATTATTTCAGTATGTGTACATTTTTAACTAAATATGTAAGCGAGTTAATTAGGCTCCATTCAGTGCGGTAATTAAAATTGACATCTCATTTTGATTTCTTTCTGTTGGAAACATATCCGGCAAGTGCATGAAGTATCTTTTAACTAATTAAAATTCATGAATTAAATTATTACAAAACGAAATCCATCTGAACAAATATTCAGTTTCCGTCTACAAAAATATATTCACCAAGACTTTCATCGTTTAATTTGCAGCTAGTGATAATTTTGTAGTCGTTGCACGATTAATTTAATTAAGATACTGCGAAATTCTCTCATGATGTGTTACAGTCACGTGAAGCGCCAGTAGACTGGAATCGAAGTCGACAAAAGTTACTATCACATTCTTTATTACAATTAGTACGTTTTTTTTTTGTTTTTGTATATAAGTTCCGGTTCCGGTCCATTTTTTTGGGGGGGAGGTCGCGAACTCGTCCTAGGGTTACGGAGAGAGACCTTTATAGCTCTATATATTCTGAAACGACAATAAACAGTAGAATTGGATAAGTGCATGTCTTTTTTATCAAAGTGGTTGCAAAGTTATCGTGCCGCTTGTATTCACACTTAACATCCATAAAAAGTAATACCACATTTTACTTTATTATGTTTTGTTTATAATTTCGTAATTATAGGAACAAAAAATTAGAATAGAAATAGTAATATAGAGTCCATGTTATGGAGCAGGGCTATTCATTGGTCGCCGTTGATTTCCGGTAAAGTCTGGATGTCCCTCGACAAAGTTAAAAACTATAAATTACCGACATTTATTCTAATTGATGTAACTTTACTTACACCAAATCATGTCCCATAAAACCATTCACACTAAATCATGTCCTGTCGGGCATATAGTATAAGTTTAACTAATACTCTCTGTAAAAGGGTTGATTCGCTTTTCTCTTTTTTTTTAGCAATAGGTGAAATATTAAAGTAGTCTAAACTCTTCATCCCTATTAAAAGCAACGAATCTAGAAGAAAGAAATTAAAAAAAAAAAACATCTGCGACAAGGTAATTAACGCAAAAAAGCATGGACAAACAATCGGTTCAATAGCCTTTAGCACAGAGCCATATCAATAATAATTATTATCAATAATAATTCATAGATTGTACATAACTTAACACTTTACTGCAGTTTCACGGCATGTTCGGGCATCAGAAATTACCTCAAACTTAGTCTCTAACAAATGCATCGTCAATCTGTCGGATACTAGCGCCATAACCCAACACTTAACTAACGACCATTCCAACGGCCGATCGGAATTCAGAAAACTCTTAGTAAAAAATACAAAAATCTTACAATATAGTACTAACAAACAAAAACTCTATATATTATAAGCCCTATGTATAAAAAACCGTAATTAACAGAATTGACTTCAATATCAGCAATAATACACAAAAATGTCTATAATGCTAACTATAGTTTCGTACTTATTATATAATTCCCGCCCAAATCATCTATAATACGAACACATGGTCTTTACTTTATCCACTTCATTCCCCTGAAGATGGACACGGATAGGTCTGAAAGTACTTGGGACACAAATTGCTCGGCCAATTCCGCCCCCCCCCCCCCGAAACTATGATTCTGATTCAGACAATGGAAAGGATCTACGAAAGGATATCCATACATAAGTTGTCTGTAATATTTAACAATACTTGCCTTCAAGAAAAGATGCTCCCTATATATATATATATATATATATATATATATATTATAATATAAAATGAGGTAATAAAATAAGGTGTTAATCAAATTTGATTAGAATTCAAAGTTCAAGCAAAGTATTCTTAAGTCCTTAGCTCATGAGTTTTCAAAGATAATTCTTCTCTTCAGAGGACCATTACCGCAGTTATACTACTACAGGTAATAAAATTACGCTTTGAAAATATATAAAATTATATACACAAATACACAAAAATACATAACATCAAAACATATCAACCA
The DNA here is from genome assembly GCA_963556195.1 of Sepiola atlantica. Lineage (NCBI taxonomy): Eukaryota > Metazoa > Mollusca > Cephalopoda > Sepiida > Sepiolidae > Sepiola > Sepiola atlantica. The sequence continues at coordinate 58,200,217 of OY744534.1, forward strand.
AAAAACATACTTTTTGTTGAATCCATATAGTCCATTGTTGAATCCATATATATATATATATATATATATATATATATATATATATATATATATATATATTATTAAAAATAACCGACAATTTTGTCTGGTTATTTTAGTTTGGATCCCTTCAATTTTCCGGATTAAAATTGTAATCTCGGAAGAAAATTGGCTGATGAAACTGCCGTAATGTACATGTTGGTCCAGAGTACTTTCTGACCCGCCTGGGTCCATCGTCAGTGGAATAATGACAAACAGGTAAAGACCTGGGGTGAGATTTATAATTAGTTATGACGGGAAAATTTAAATATGAAACTATATTTATTAGGTATTATAAGCATTTAAGTATATTAGTACTAGTGTTAAAATTAATCTTGTTAATAGCAGGTTTTTTGTTTTAATGAGTAAAGCTTCTAGTATGTAGAGTTTTTGTGTATTAGTATTATGTTCTATAAACCAGTCGGGCCGAAGTCAAAAATACTACGTCGCTAACCGCTCCGCCAAAGGGAAATACTTGAAAATGTTTCGAAAATTAGGCGAGTTGAATGTTTTTCAAAATCTAGGTGCGGCACGCATGCGCAGAGCTTTTGCCGGAAACGTGACACACGAACACACACGCTATCGTATTAATATATAGATAATAATTAGAGAATGTAAAAGATATATATATATATATATATATATATATATATATATGCGAATGTCCGATGTATATACACATATATATATATATATATATATATATATATATATATATATATATATGTGTATGTATGTTTTGTTCCTGTGCAGTTCTGGGAGGTTAACTCCCTCCCAGGCTTTGCCTCCCCTTGTTGGGGAGGAGTAAGTTTATTGCTTACTGTCTGAGGCGCCCTGCCCAGGCAATTTTTAAGAAGACCTAAGTACTCTTCCTCTGGAGTGCAATTTCCACTTTCCGACTTTATGTCACATTCTACTTTGTGGGAAGTAGATAAATAGGTCATTTTAATTCAGTCGAAGTTCTAAGAAATCAAGGGGCTTCTTTCCTGGGACTATAACTTCATCTCTCTATGAGATACACAGATATTCGAATATTGTATTAAACTTTTCTTTTACCTGTCAAATGTTTAGTTTGTAAGGAAGTGAAAAACATTAATGTTCCTCCCCCAATTGACCAGTTAACTATTTTATAGTATATCTTACTTTTAGTCTCTTGGTCTTACAAGATTCTAGGACAAGAATTGACGTTGACTGGTGGGGTATCCAGTTAAGTGCTCTCTGTTGAGTAAACATTAGATGAGGAAGGTGCAACATTTCTCGTACGAGCCAGTGTATAGCCGTGTCTAGGGGATATTATGTGGTCTTCGAATACTATGTTATTGTGAATATTTGATCAGGATTTACTTATAAGGGGATTATCTTCATGTTAAGTTGTCCTGACAAACCCTTGTACTAAGGAATCGAAGACACTCGAGGTTAGTGCTTAGTAGGCAATTCAAATTTATTTTTCTTATCTTTCTGTTTTTGCTGGAGATGGGGCATCCAACCGAATGCACGTCATTCACCAGATATTTCAGACACTCCCGCCTAGAGATCTTTTTAAGATTCAAACCGTCCCTTTAAGTGCAATTGTTTGTATTTCTCTTGCACTCGGTTCACCGGGTATACTCGCCAGATAGCTTTTGAAATTCTTTTTCATTAGTCCTGTTGCTCCTATAATTACTGGTATGATGGAGATTTTCCTAAGATTCCGGTTTCTTTTCATGTCGTACATAACACCTTGGTATTTCGTAATCTTTTCCCTTTCAGCTCTGTTTAATCCTGCATCATTCGGGACACTGACTTCAACTAGGGTTGCTACTTTCTTCCTTTTGTCTCATATAACGATGTCAGGTTTAACAGCTCCGTTTTCTAGATTCCCTATATATGTGTCTGTGTGTGTTATTTAAAACAATTAGAAAAACCCTGTTGGAGTTATCTATTATAATCAACGTGTAAAAAAACCATTACAAAGCTCGATATTTTGATATGACAAAATAAAGATTAATATATATATATATATATATATATATATATATATATATATATATATATATATATATATATATATATATATATATATATATATATATATGTGATTTCATGAAGGCTTACCAAAGCATTCCTTTCAGGACACCAATGATCACCATTAAATATATTTTTTCTTACAAATACTATTTATTCAAATTAAATGTTTTTTCCTACACGTGTTTCACTACCAAGCAGTTACTTGCTTGGCAGATCATCAGGGAAATTAAATGTCTGGAATACTGGTTTCAACTGCCGACAATACACAATGTCGCGTTGCAATAGTTGAGGTCACTTAAGAAGAGAAGAGGAAAAAAATAAAAATAAAAGTCAAAATTAAAAAGCAAGGAAAAACAACGATAAAAAAGAAAGTCCTAGAAAAGTCTTAGAAAAGTAGCTCGTGCATACATATATATATATATATATATATATATATATATATATATATATATATATATATATATATATATACATTTTAATGGGGGACAAAACTAGACACACATTCGGGTTGTACACATTATAACTTATTTCGACCTAGATCGGTCTCATCAGATGTATAACCAACCACATTTAGAACATAAATGATGAGAAAATGTTTTTAAAGTAAAGGAAAAAAATCTAGTTGATTCTTGGTCGTTATAATCAGGAGAAGTAGGGAAATGATAAAAAGCCGAGGTGACTAATTATAATTAACTATGATGAAAATCATAATAGAAAAAGGGAGTGGCAATTGCAAAAGATCACTTCCCTTATTTTTTCAAGAAAATGAATTCCATTTTAAATGTAGAAAGGTAATTAAAAATGTTCTCGATCAAAAAAAAATAGCAGATATAATTATAACATTTTTGGAGTATGCTACAATGCGGATATTCGGATTAAATTTACGAGTATTTACGCTTAAAAGTTTAATTAATTACAAATCGAAAATTGACTAAATATTAGTAGTCTTTAAAGAACAAAAACTTGACATTAATTATTTCGTGGTTAATTTTGTGTAATTCAACAACTCCTAGAGGATTCAGACACAGATATAATCTATGCTCTGAAAAAAAAACTAGAATCTTAAAACACGTAGATAATAACTTTTTAAACAAAAGAGACCAATTGATGGCCAAGTGCTGGCACCGACATAGATTTAAAATAACTAGCCCGTTATGAAAATGTCTATTTCTTTAATTTGTTGTAAATATAAATATTAATGGTAGAAGTTAGGATTATAAGAATAATAGCATTCGTAAATTCTAAATTGTCTACGTATACACAAGAACCTCCAGCAAAATTATTTTCTTTTTTTTTTAATTTGTAAATAAACTTTGTGTCAATTTCGTCGCACTTTTAATCTCGGCGCTGCAATATACACCGTATTTTCCGTTTTATAATCAATTAAGTTTTAATCCTAATTTTAATCGTGATCACTCGTAATTTTAATCGTAATCTCCGCACTCTAACATACTTCGCATTTTTCAATTTGTAATTAAATAAACTTTGAAGTGTAAATACTCGTAAATGTAATCCTAATATCCGCATTGTAGCCTACTTCACAAATTGCTAATTTTTTTAATCGTGAAAATGTTTAATTCCATTTCTTCATTTAAAATGGAATTCATTTTCTTGAAAAAATAGGAGAATTTATCTTTGCCTTTGCCACTCCCTTTTCCTATTATGAGTATCATCATAGTTAATTAGAATTGGTCACCACGGCCTTTTACCATTCCCCCTATTTTTTTTCACTATAACGACCAATCATCAACTAGAATTTATTTTCTTTTACTTTAAAAACGGGGGTAACATTTTCTCATCCATCATGTTCTAAATGTTGTTGGTTATACATCTGATGAGACCGATCTAGGTCGAAATAAATTATAATGTGTACAACCCGAATATGTGTCTAGTTCTTTCCCCTTTAAAATCTATTCAATTACTGTTTAAATGTACATTGAGCTCTCTTACTCGGATTATCATCGGAATCATTCGAACCTGCACTATATATATATATATATATATATATATATATATATATATATATATATATATATATATATATATATAAAGATAGATGAAAGAAGAGTGATACACATGTACGAATGTCCAGATTTATTTCAAACTTCAATTGTTCAATGCAAGGTATATTCTGTAATAAAATTATGTTTATTATTCTTTCCTTAAGCCAAGGCTTTTCAAAGATCGAAATCTTATCATCAGAGGAATTATATAGATAGATAAGTTGGCAGTGGAAAAGTTCAAATTAAACATTTGAAAAAATATTAAGAAATGGAGAGTGAAAAAAAGTTCGTGTAAAAAAGATATGGGGTTTGTCCAGTTGGTAATTGTCCGTTAATAATGTGTCCAATGAAAGGAGATTTAGATGGAGAAGAAAAGTGTTTCGCGAAGGCAGCATGGAAAAGCGTTGAAAAATGAAGTAACTCCAATAGTGAGATGTTGAGTTCAAATCGTAGGTGGAGCGCAGTCAATCGGAATTAAAATGAGAAATCGGACCATTTTAAAAATACTTCCTGGGCCGGAGCTAAAATGTTTCACTACCAAAGTCATTTGTATAAATGACTTTGGTAGTGAAATATTTTAGGTATACAGAACAAAGCAACGCTTTTCGTTGGACCAGTATCTGAGAAAGAGTATTTTATCGTTTAGGCAAATAAATATTACTCAACCAAACACGACATTATTTTCTTTAGGGTATTCTCGAAATCTTCTCCGAAAAAGGTGATGCTGTTTCTTGTATAAGTAAAAAATAAAGGCAGCTGGAAACGGCTGTAAGCATGGAAACTAGTAAACGGGCTCTTAGTTTTGGATTATGATTTGAAGATAAGTTGAATTTGTATACCATAGCCGATCTAATCCTCGGCTGTTTATCCGTCAAGTTATACAGTGATTAGGTTTATAAGGAATAGACAGTCTGTGATAGTTGTAGTATGTGATAGCCCCATGGGAGTTAGACTAAACGTCTGTCTAAATGTAAGCTTCTTTGTTTGGTATATGAAGGAACATAGGAAGTATTCAATCATATTTAGAATGAAGAAATACACTAAGAGCTTATTGAAAATGTCGAAGGGCGTAATTATTCGTCTAGTTGAGTTGAATAGGCAACCGACAGTCTGGTCAATCAGATATAAAATGTGCACGTTGGGTTATAGTCAGAAAGCAGGAAAATACAAGAGAATTCGGAAAACTGCAATTTGGTTTTATTTTAATGTTTTTTTTCTTTATTTTTACATGTTTCCTCATTTTATCGCTTTCTTTTTTCTCTCTTTTTCTTTTTTCTTTCTTTTCCTTTGATTTTCCTTTTTTCTTTCTTTCTTTGTTTTTCTCTCCATTCTCTTGATTTATTTTTTTATAAGTTGTTTTTTTTGTTTCAGTTACTTTTGCTCTTTCTATATCCTTACTTTCTTTCCATTTCCTTTTTGTTATTTTTTTCTATTTCTTTCATGATTCATTTTTCATTCTTTTTTTCTATTAAATTATTCATTCACTCCCTTCGTTTTCTATTACTTTCTTGATGTTCATACTTTTTTCTCTCTGGTCTTTCTTACTCTTTTATTTTCTTTCTTTCTTTCTTTCTTTTAAATTTTTCATCATTTTCTTCTTACTTTCTTCTTTTGTGGTTTTTATGTATTTCTTAATTTACAGTCTTTCTCCCTCTCACTCTCGCGCTCTTTCTCCTCCTCTCTGTCTCTATCTTTTTTACTTTCTTGTTTCGTCCTTTTTTCTGTCTTTCTTTTAAATCCTTCATTCATGTTCTTCTTTCTAATTTTGTGTTTCTCTTCATGTATCTTCATTTCCATACATCTTTCTTCATATCTCCTTCTCTCTTTTTGTCCCTTGTATTTTTTATATAACTTTCTTTCTGTATATTTATCGTCATACAAATTATATATGGTTCCCCTGGCGGCAATAATTGCGACATACAAGACCCCGTTTTTAGTGTTGCTTGCTATTAGCTAAACGTTAAAATCCAGACATAATGGAGCCTTGTAGAATATGCTACACAAATGATATCGTCCAGTTATTTTCTCTTACTTATATCGGATGATCCGACATACGTTCCCTGCTGAAGGCGACGAAAGTCTTTCGTGATATGAATAGAAAATACGTGTCATTTGATTGAAGATTATGTTTGCGCATCCAAGTAGTGCAAACCAAAGAAAAACGTATGTTAAGTAGCTGATTAAAAACGATAGACACAGCTGCCATCTTGTTTCAAAAACCGAACAGAATTTACGCTAAATTTATCGGTAAGGAAAAAAAATTTAGAATTAGATTAAAGATTTCGGAAAAATGTATAATATTTAAGTGGTGTCTCTACACTCTGTTCGGTGATGTATTTGAAAATAAATACCTATTCCAAACTTCATATAACTATTGTTAATAGATTTCTTTTCACTGGCTATAAGTATTATTTGAAGAGTTCGACTGCAAAACGCGATAAACGCCATTCTCAAAATGACGAAACTATCACTACGAAAAGTGTTCAATGTAAACACTCGACCATACCCCAAAGTCATATTTTACATAATATGATACCGCCATTATTTCTCTTTGCTTTCAATCAAAATAAGCTTTTAGTCAAATACTAGACCACCCGTGACCCGTTGGGTCAGTTTGTTATATTAGCTATGGAATTCATGTATGAGCGTGACACTTGTGGCATAAAGAAAATAGTTATTTTTTACATAACAGAAGCATTTCTATGAAAGTATATTAAAATGAAAAAAGAATATAGATAGATTTCTATGAGTCGTTCTGTTTATTATAATTGTTTTTTTTTTTAATTACAGTTACTGAATTATAAGTGGTTGGTTAGGGCGATTTGAGAAAGGAAGGGGGTACAGCAGGCATTCTCGCGTACGTAACGAAAACAGAGGGAGTAGGAGTGGTGAAATCTATGAGAGGGAAAGTGGGAGGTGGTTTCGTTCACCGACCGCTAGTATGGCTGATATTAATAATGAGTGTTGTTTTTTTTTGTTTGTTTTTGTATTTTAAAAGGGAGGAGTTTTTTTTAAAACTGCGACAGACTTTACGAAGTCCTCCCGTTGAATGTTTTTAGCCGTGAAGAAAACAAATAAACTATTTGATGAAATTAAATGACATTGTTTAAAAATTTCCAGAATGAAAAATTTCATGCGTTCGTTAATCATAATAGAGAATAACGGAATTGGAATAACAGATTGAAGACGATGCTATTTACGCATGCGCAACCGGATGTTGAAAACCGGAAAGCTGAAAGCTGATTGCAAACATACAAGAATAGACTTTTAGTATTATATAGATATTCGGCCTTTTATTGTTTACCGTAGCAATTTAAACTAATTGGATTTATCGCGTTTTACATTCGAACTCTTCATTTATTGCGTTTTTAATTATTAAAGTTATAAATAATAACGGACATTTAACCGTTCAAGACTACCCTTAGAGCAACGAACAGGCGAGGTGAGACTTTTTTTTTAATTTTGGGGTTAGTTGGAATTTTAAATCATTGTGTGAATAAAATCGATCGACACAGCGGCCATCTTGTTTCACAACACTTAATTCATCGATAAGTAAAACAACAAAATTAAAATTAGATTAAGAGTGGCGGATTAATGTATAATATATTTTATATGTCTCTGTCTCTCTGTTCGGTGATGAATTTGAAAATAAATCCCTATTCTACACTGTTGTAACCTTCGAATACTCCTCGATGCTGTTGTATCCTTTGAAAGGGGTACTATCAATAAAGTTGTAATTAAGGTACAATAGGAAATAGTAAACGATATACTATAATGAAATGAAAGAAACGTTTATTGTCATAGAAGGTACAATAAAAGAGAGACAGACATTAATTTAGAATTACTATGGCCTGAAGAAAAAAATATGTTCAGTGCAGTGCTTATAATTATATAGTAATCACTAGGAATTACTATAATTATATAGTAATCCATTATTATATATAATTATACAGTAATCCATTATTATATATAATTATATAGTAATCCATAGTGCTTATAATTATATAGTAATCCATAGGAATTACTATAATTATATAGTAATCCATTATTATATATAATTATATAGTAATCCATAGGAATTACTATAATTATATAGTAATCCATAGGAATTACTATAATTATATAGTAATCCATAGGAATTACTATAATTATATAGTAATCCATTATTATATATAATTATATAGTAATCCATAGGAATTACTATAATTATATAGTAATCCATAGGAATTACTATAGCCTGAAGAAAAAAATATGTTCAGTGCAGTGCTTATAATTATATAGTAATCCATAGTGCTTATAATTATATAGTAATCCATAGGAAAGTCTACATATGAGAGTTTCAATTACCTACTAGACACTATCCTCGAGTGTCTTCGATCTCTCTGTACAAGGGTATATCAGGGGAACTTGACATTAGGATACTCCCCCATACAAGTAAACCCTGACCAAATATTAAAAATAACATAGTATTCGAAGCCCAAATAAGACCCTATCTCAAACGAGGAATGGTGCACCTTCTTCAAGTAATGTTACCCCATATAACAACACTTAGCTGAATACTCCACCAGACTAGATGAATTCTTGTCCTGGAATCCAGTTAGACTAAAAAACACAAGCAAGATATACTATAATCTAGTAAACTGGTCAATTAGGGAGAGAAAAATGAAGGTCCTTAACTTCTTGACTAACTCAACGTTCGAGAAATAAAGCAGAACATTCAAATATCTATGTATCTCATATAGAGAGCAAGTGTTAGCCTCGGTTCTGAGAAATTCGACTGAAGTAAAATTAAACAAAAAGAAAAATAGGTTAACGGTATTCTATTATAGGACAAATGAATCAAGAGTATTAATTATCGGGCGCAAATATTACATATATATATATTTACATATTTCATGATTTTTGGGGGAGTACAACATTTTATTATCGCAAGCATGAAGGGAAGACGAATTCTATCGTTCATGATTAAAAGTTAATTATGAGACAAACAAAAATGCCAGCCGACCGGTTTTGCCCTCTCTTAACAATGGCTGTATCGAGGGATTTAAAAAAACGAGGGATTTAAAAAAAAACGGGGTGAAAAGAGAGAGTACAGAAAATAAAATAGCATTATGTTATATGTACAATGGAGGATTAATCTTAGATATTGATCACATCTAATCCCAATAGACATTCACTTTGCTTGCAAAGGGAGGGACGTTTAACACGAACGTGGATCGTCTCCAAGATTTTTAGATAGTATAATGAGTGAGCATGACTGAGAATGGTGAAGGAGTCCATGCTAACATTCCTAGCGCACGGTGGGTTTTTAAGTAGATGGTCTGTAATGGAAGACCCGTATGTGTTATTTTGAACGTCCGTTGACCGGAAGGTTACATTCCTGATCTTACTCGGAATGTGCTGTTGGACTCTACTATCCAAACTTTACGTTGTCCTACCCACGTAGACAGCACTGCAACTACATTTAAAATGATAAATTACATTATTTTTATGGTGGGCGGGGGGGGTAGAGCGTCTTTACGAGAGGACGCCAATAAAGGTTTTGTAGAAAACACAACACGCACATTCGAAGAAAAATAACAATTTTCAACTGCTGAGCTGATTTGCTTGGCGAATTTCTCACTTACTGTGCCTAACCAAGGTAAACGAATGTAAATTGGACATTTAGTCACCGTATTTGGTTTTATTTCGGAAAAAGTATTTATTTTCCATTGGGTGACTGCCCTAATCACATCAAGGGGATAGCCGTTATTGGACAAAATATTATATATATATATATATATATATATATATATATATATATATATATATATATATATATATATATATATATATATATATATATATATATATATATATATCATGATCATAAGCATAGCCGGATTTTAATTTAAATAATTATTCAGAAGTTATGCAACTTAGTTTTACCAAACCTGGATTGTCAGATTTAATTTTTAAAAATGTCTATGAATGACTATATTTTATACTAGCGGGACTCATGCGCAGGTGTCGCATGGGAAAATTGAAGAACACAAGAAATTCCTGCTCCCACCATTGAACCCTATATTTCTATTGTTAATAGAACATTTACTTATCTATTTATATTATTTATTGTGTTATTTTATTATTAAATATATAAATAAAAATGAATATTTTACTGTTCGAGTTATTTCATAACGAAAAAAGAACACTGTTGCAGCAACGTGCGTACGTAGAGTGGACTTTTTTATTAAGGGGTTTGGGATAAATTTAAATAATGGTACAATAAAAACGATAAGTACAGCTGTCATATTGGTTCAAAATAAATTTACGCCAACTTTATTGCTACATAAAACAAAACAAAAATTAAAAATTAGATCAAAGGAAGCGAGAAAATGTATATATTTTGTGATATCTCCGTCTCTCAGCTCGTATATGAATTTGTAAACAAATCCCTATTCAACTCACATTCTTGACATAGCCACCTGGTCAAACATTCCCCTCCTCTTTCCCAACCTCTCCACTTCTTCACTCACTGCCATCCACATTATTCCCGCTCACCCCAACCCCTCCACTTTTTCACTTACAACCATCAACATTATCCCTGCTCACCGGCATCCCTCCACTTTTTTCACTCAGAACCATCCACATTAATTTCATTCCACGCGACTGACCTCACCAAGCCCGGACCTCGGTCCTACTGCTTCCAGTAGTGGCTACTACTTCTTCCCATAAACCCATCATGTCAACCCAATATGTTCACGTACTTGCATGACATTTTTCTTAATACTATCATCCCAAAGAATTCTTACAAATAAAGACGAAACGTTGATGAATACATAAAAACATCCTTTTTGGTTTTTCATTTTTCATTTCCCATTACGTCGGATTATCTTCATCCTTCCTTTCTCATATATATATATATATATATATATATATATATATATATATATATATATATATATATATATATATATATATATAGTAAGCAATGAAAATATATATGGCAATCAAGCTACACAGAGGCTCCCGTGTTTCATCCCCGGGGGGAATCGTCAGGCATTTAGCTTGATTGCCATATATATTTTCATTGCTTACTACCTAGCTCTACTTACGTATCGAGCACTGTTGAAGTAAATACTGAAACTGATACATAAAAAATTATATCTCCCTATAATATTTTATGTGGATACATGAAGTACTAATATATATATATATATATATATATATATATATATACTATGTATTTCATGATGAATACATGAATACAAGCAGAGCCGATTCTAATTCAAATAATTATTCAAAAGTTCTATAACTAAGTTTCACTAAACCAGAATCGTCAGATGTTATGACAAACTGGCTATAAATAACTATATTTTATACTTATAGTACTCATGCACCAGTGTCGCCTGGGACAATTAATGAATCCAATAAGCTCTGCTCTCATCGCTAATATTTGTTTAAAATCTCTATAAGTATTATTTATCATGTGTTTTAATTATTAAAGTTATAAATAAAAACGGACAATTAAACATTCGTATGATTTTATAACTAAGAGAGAACACCCTGACAGAAACCTAGAGGCGATGTCAGGATTTAGTTTTAATTTTGAGGTTGGAGGAATTTTACATAATTGTTAAATTAAAACCGACTGACACAGCGGCCATTTTGTTTAAAAAAAAGAATTTACGCTAAATTTATCGATAAGTAAAACAATGAAGATATAATTAGATTAAGAGTAGCGGAGAAATGTCTAATAATTTATGACATCCCTGTCTCTCTGTTTTTTTAATGTATTTAGAAGCAAATCACTATTCCAAACGCATAAAAATAATTAATTACAGAGATACAAAAAGGATATATATATATAAGGAATATTAGTACATTATCAAGCGAAGAGCTGATTTGAATGTTTAAAATTATGCAGCCGTTGAACATGTCAATTTTACTAAACATTAAACGATCAATCAATAGTATGTACTATATCTCATTGTGACGTCATCCACTGTGCAAGGATACAAACGAGATCAAAAAACAAGTACCACAGAGTTATATAAGTATATAGACATATATAAGCTAATATCTATTTAGTTTAAGTAGAATGAGTAAAGAGTCATAGAGTCTTTTAAAAAGTAGAGATGAGTTGTTGTAATCTTATTCTTTAACATAAAAAGCGGAGAATTAATGTTACATTACCCCCCCCCCCTGAGAAGGGATATTTAAATGCCTAACAAGTCACAACCAAATAAAATGCATGGGTTGTTATCAATGCAATCATAAATCATAACAGCATAATTATTTCCTACCTCGTGTTACCCACTCCTCCAGTTAATATTTTACAAAAACACGCGACAACAAAGGAATAATCAATTTGAAGAAAGTCCCCTTTATTGGGATGTTGGCGCTGCCTTCTCTATTTGCAGTAGTGGACGGGTGAATCCGGAGCTACAGATATTTGGCCCATTAGTTTATCATTGATCTTGAGTAATTTCTAGCCGTCCGATTCGCTTCAAAATATCCAACCTACGGCTTACTTATCACCCTCCCTCTCTTTTGACCATGTGAAGTCACGTCCGCTTATGACTACCAAGTAAAGCTTCTATTTGTGTATATGCTCGCCGTTCCCCTGACTCGGATATCTTGTGTACGTGTTAACGCCGCTCTGGGACCCCAAATCATCAGATATATACTTTACACGTACGTAGTTGATAACTACTAAGTGTTACTCACTCTACGTTTACCATGTCAATCTTCTGAACATCATGGACGTGGGTATGACCTAAAACTTCATCCCGCTTTTAAGCTCAAATTTGTGAAGTTGATAGTACTCGCCGGTCCACACTCACCGGAGTAGTATGAGTTGAATAAAATATATTCATTCACATTCTGAGTGTGTTGTTTTTAGTTTTTAAGGACCTGTCAACCATAATAAGGTAATCCCAGATAACCCAGTCTTTTTTCTAAAATCAAACAGTTTTCATAATGTGTCTTTTGTGAAAAGTTGTTTTTAGACTGTGGGATTTAACTGTTCAGAATGAATGATTTTGTTTGGTTTTTAGATGTTTTTTAATGCTTTTGTGTGTCTATTAGGTTTTATAAGATATTATTTGGGCCATTCTTTTGAAGAAAGTTTTTCAAATTGTTTCTATTCAGGTTAACTGGTATTTGTTTCTTGTCAGATGTAATTATTTTCTTAATACTGAATTTGAAATGTTTCTCGTGTGTAAAGTTGTTTTCAGAGTGTGGAATTTTACTATTTATCATGTGTAAGTAATTTTGTGTGATTTTAAAATACTTTTTTTGCTTCTTTGGAGTAGTTTCAGATATTATTTGTGCCATTCTTTTAAAGATGGTTTTTAAAATGGTTCGCCTGGTAACGAGATAATTAATATTGCTATGCCTTGGTAAATTCGTATTTGTTTCTTTTCAGATTTCAGTGGATTATTTTAAATAAAATAGTTTGTACAAATAAATGTCTTAACGAATTCTGATTATTTGAGGAAAAAGCTATATTTTTTAAAAAGTGTTTTTATATTTGTTACTTTCAATATTTGTTGCGTATAAAAATACACGCTAACAAAACCAATTAATATATAAAACATTAATATACTAAACATGTATTTATATTTTTAAATATTAAGAACTTTAAGTATGTAAAATTAGATTACGCATTAGATAACCCAACCAGTGTTGATATGCAATACAACAAAATAACCAAACCAAATGTTTATCGATACTTTCTTGGAGAATGTGTCACAGTTGTCGTACATGATATCGAAACATCGTTGGATCTTTTATATATATATATATATATATATTATACTCATTTTCTACTATCGCTCTAGCAACAGGAACTTTTATATAGTGTCCATAGTAGATGATATCTGTTTAATGGTACTTAAATTAGCAATTCTGTTTTCTTATTTACTTTCATTATTGGCTAGGCTATATTACACTGAAGCGAAAAACCAAGATACAGCTTTCCACTCCCTATCGCTCAAAAAATAACCTCCCCCTAAACCTATGTGCCTAGCTGAAATTAAACCAGTAGATTTACCTTTTGTCATATGATAGATGATAGTATCGACATCCTCACGTTCAGGAACCCCAGATATTTAGATTCCCTATCTAACCTCGAGTTTACAGATTTAATTTTCTACTCTAACTTAATATCACCCGATAGTGTAATTAATTATCTGATTCCGATCACGAAGACTTCATACTTCAGCTATCTAATCTGGCCTGAGACAAGAGAGCGAGAGAGTAGACGCGTATCTGTTATAACAGTTCTATTTCATCTCCTGTCTTTTGTTCAGTAAGTTATTCTTGGGCATATCTGTATGACAGCATTTTTGTATTTTTCCACTTCTTAAGCGGTAAATGAAGTGGGGAAATATGAAAACAACGCTATTATTATCGTCAGTAAAAGCAATAACAAACTTAGTAACTTAATTAGGCAATCAAAAATCATACATATTCCGGGCAAGGTGTCATGATACAAAGGTAAAACTTCAAACTACAGACAATATAATCGATGGTTCTATCCTTGTCTAGGTAAGCCATGCTCATGACGGCTGATTGTCAGAAATATGTGTCTGTAGATAACTTTTAATTTCGTGAAAATTAATTGATAAATATATTTAATAAAAATAATGACAGGTCATATTAAAAGCGACTTAATTCAATATTAGGTATACTCTTTATCGCCTCGAAAGTAGAAAAATACAAAAATAACGTTGTTATTTTCAGTAAAAACAATAACACACTACGTAACTTATATATATATATATATATATATATATATAAGTTACGTAGTGTGTTATTGTTTTTACTATATATATATATATATATATATATATATATAAATGAATATATATTTTCATATTTTTCTACACTGACGTAACTTGATATAAATACGAATATATGTATATATATATATATATATATATATATATATATATATATATATTCATATTTATATCAAGTAAGGTCAGTGTAGAAAGATATGAAAATATATATTCATTTTTATACGAAGTAGGTACATTCATATATCAGTATTTACAAATTCACTCATAAACTAATTAACAGGTCATTATGACTTTGCGAAAACAACTGCTAGGCCTAAGGATATGTAATGTGGGTTATATTTAATTCGATTTTGTTTTATGCAAAGGGAACCAGCAAGGATGGACGCCTCTTGTTAAAATTCAGACACCCTCGAAGTTTGTAAATTTAAACAATATGTATAAGACATTAATTAATAATTGTCACTTTATGCCATAATATGGGCACACAGTCTGTTTTTAAAATGTAAATATTCCAGATTTACATTGGATTTGGTCCATAGTAATTAAACAACAATTTAGCAACGTTCCTTTATCCTAAATTTCTTCTTACAACTCTTTAAGCTTAAGCCTTTAACTTGAGACATTTTCTTGTTTAAAAATCATGTAATGAATTTCGATCAAGATTGAAATAAAAATTCTTGACATCAGGTGCAATATCATTATATCTAGATTTGACATTTTATATATTTTGATGTGTTCACTCATCTATAAAAAAATGTTCATTATTGTTATGTCATGCATAAATTTGAAATAACATTTTAATCGCTAAACAGACAGATTGACGGACAACTTAAGAATTTCCAGTCATTTGCTTTTAATGTCCTACTATTTTCTTTTTTTTTCTTAATAATCATAACTAGATTTTCCTTGGAGAATGTACAACTTCCTCCGACATGAAACCGGTCCATCGTAGGAACGCACAGATCTACAGAACTCAGGAGCGCATAGATCTACATAAATCTACATATGTGTGTGAACGAATATCTAAAGAATATACAAAAATACGAATCTATAAGTTTGAGCACGGCTGTCAGTCTTTAGAATAATAAATACATAGCTCACTTGTGTATTAATGTTTGACAACAGAAATGAATTGTATCTTGTTTTCATGTTTGTAATCGGGTTAAATCGTGTATTAAAAACATACATAGTGAATTTGTTTCTCTGTATTTAGATGAATGCGTTATTGTATAGTGTACACCATTTATTAGATAACATGAGATACAAGTAAAATGGAGTAAATAAACATAACCAACATCAATCTATATATTTTATATATAATACTAGCAGGGTTACCCCGTGTTGCCCGAAGTCATAAACAACAAATTAGAGGATTGGGAAAGGTGTTTTATATATATGTATATATATATATATATATATATATATATATATCATCTTAAAAAAAGTTTTAAAATAAAGAAAATATGCCCGGAGATTTCAAAATATATTTTAATAAGCGCAAAGATTTTTTTGTAGAGATCTAACGCAGACATCTAAAAAAGGGGGAATGTTATTTAATGTCGGTATTTATTGGACAAAATGATCGACATGGTTAAATAAATGGGGAATCGTAGACGTAAATAAAAGAAAGTATAGTTAAGTAAAAAAAATAATTTAAAGTAATCGATTGATGTAAATAAAAGAACGTTATTTTTCTATCCTGGGATATTTTACAGAGCCATTTATTTTTATTTTTTTTTTTACGTCTTATGAAAAATACAATTATTTAACTACGGGAGACAAAAATTGCCAAAAAAATAAAATTATAATTCTGGTATATGATAGACGACTCGTGACCAACTGATTCAACGTTAGTACATTGTACATAAGTATATACATCTAGTATTGTGGATACAATTTAAGAGTACACCCGGAAAGTTAGAAAATAATGCTACCGTCTGCTTTTAATGTAACGGAAATTAGCGAGATTTAACGAATCATCTTCTCAATGGTAGTACATTCAATATCGTCTTTTTGTTCTTTACTTACCTCATTTATTTATTTACGTAATTCGCTTACTCTTTTTCACTATTTTCTTCTTCTTTATTTACGTCATTTATTTATTTACGTAATTCGCTTACTCTATTTCACTATTTTCTTCTTCTTTATGTACATCATTTATTTAATTACGTAATTCGCGTACTCTTTTTCTCTATGTTCTTCTTCTTTATTTACGTCATTTATTTATTTACGTAATTCGCGTACTCTTTTTCTTTATGTTCTTCTTCTTTATTTACGTCATTTATTTATTTACGTAATTCGCTTACTCTTTTTCACTATTTTATTCTTCTTTATTTACGTCATTTATTTATTTACGTAATTCTCTTACTCTTTTTCACTAAGTTCTCCTTCTTTATTTACGTCATTTATTTATTTACGTTATTCGCTTACGTTTCTCCTCTTATGTTGCAGCTGTTAATTTTCTATCCGTATCTCTCTTGTCACCACTTCTAGTCTCATTCGCACTTCCACCACAATCTAAAACATTCAATGTGCAACAAGGCAGGCTCATAAATATTATATAAGAGTTTCTCCTCATTTTGATAGTTATTAAAATAATTAATCATTTAAATTTTCATTTAGACAACTATGAATTAAATAATATTACTTTTCTAAAAATAATTTGCTTTTTTTTTTTATTAAACAATTTAACGCGTGTCTAACCTTTGTTCGACTAGCTATTATTATTTTCTTTCATGACGTTTTTTTTAGTAAAAGTATTTTCGTCTACATATAACAAGATGAGACGGGTAGACTAATAATTTAGCATGAATCACTAACGAATACCTCGAAACAATAAAAAAAAAATAATTAAAAAAGTGTTGGCTTAAAGCAGAGAACAATGCGAACCGAATTGGATTTTCAGATCAAATCGAAACATTTTATATTCGCCAAATTTTCGAATACAAATTTAATTGAATACTTCGAGTTAGAATGTTGTTGATTACGTATGCAGCGAACAATGAATAGTTAAAACGAATTAGGTTTTTAAAACCAGTCGAATATGTTATTAGAAATCAGGTTTAATTCGCTAGAAATTGTATGTCGTAGATCGATGACGTATACAACATAGTTAAAAGGACAGAGGAATCAGAAACAAATTGGAACGAAGAAAAGAGAAAAGGTAACTGGCAAGTTTGCACTCTAGCTAAGAAAAGCAAAGTGTGTGTTGACGGTAGTCTGCCCGCTGTCGGCTACAAACATATACTCAGATCCTTTGGAGATAATTGAGTATAATCGACTTATGTGTCTGCTTATTCATATAAATAAAACATGAGAAAACACTTTTTTCTTTTCACAGCCAAAAGGACGATTACTTGTTCGTGCCTTGTACAAGCGATCGAAATTCAACGAAGTAGTTTAACCAGAAACTACGATGCAGAAGAAACAAACCAGCAGTCGCCCCAACCCACAACACTACCCCTATCCCTAACCCTAACTCTAACCATAACTCTAACCCTAGCCCTAACCCTAACTTTAACCTTAACCCTAGCCCTAGCCCTAGCCCTAGCCCTAACCCTAACCCTAACCCTAATTCTAACCCAAACCCCCAAAGTCAAACTGTTCCTCAGCGTTGTAAGAGTACTGGCAACGTGCTAGTGTCAGAGTTTCTTTACTAACAGGGCTCTGGCGACAATCCAGGTAAAGTAAACATCAGGATCCGTCGTCCTCTGGTCGTCTATCTCTATTTCTGCGTGTGCCAATCAAAGCGGTGTCGGGATCGGAACCGCAAATATAGGAGTTAGAGTGACAACGTTGCTGTTACGCATTCCCTTCGTGTGTTCTGCGCCAAGTCTTCCCCAACTTCGCATGCAAGTGCTGAGCCTTTCTGCTCTCAGTGTCGGGGGTTAACATCTACAATTCTGCAGGGTAGCGAATAGCTGCGACCTACGAGGAGGACTTCGTGCAGACCAGGCATCCCTGAGGCACGATCTTTGTGAGCTCTATGCAGAAGTCTAACTCACTTAACAATAACAGCAGCAGCAGCAGCAGTAGATCGTAACAACAAAAGCATTACAGACAACCTTACGGATTAAAGAAAAACCGTTATTATTTTCCCTAACCCTACTACATAAGCCTTATTATTTCTATTACAACGCTACATAGTGAAGGTAACGTAATTTTTCGATGTGGAACGAACAAAAATCCGTGAAGATATCTTCTTTTATAAAATACTATCTGTACCGGCCCAGCGTTGCCCGGGATCCATTATGTTCAGATTTGTTTTATAAATATTTATCTGTTCCATAACAACACTTTTTTGTTAGGTTCAGTATCTAAACTTAAATAACAAACAAGGAACGCTAACTCTTGCTAAAAGAATAATAATCATTCCCCTACGAAGATTTTTCTTTCTAGGAGTTTGTTTAAAAATGTCTCTATATTAGCAATATATCGAACCAGATTACTCGATCCAAATTCCAACGCGTTACTTTAGATCTCGCAAAATCCCGGAAGATTTTCCTCATCACATATACCTTTGTGATTTTCTTCCTGTCCCCCTGTTTAATCGACCTACCAAAATCCAGAAATTTTAATGTAATGTGAACACATATTTTTCTTCCAACACTTCCTATCCAAATGTTCTCCTATAAATACGGTTCCTATTATAGGAGCTATTTACGCATTAGTGGTAATATGCCTTGGGGAGAAAAAAGGTTAAAAGCTTTTTTAATAACATGGTACCACAATTAAAAATAAAAATTGCCCAGTCATAATTATAGTTTTATTTGCGATTTAGATTCAACATTTAAAACCTGACCGACATAATTTTATATATTAGGCATGATTTTCTAAGATTTTTTAGAAAAAAAAATCACCAACTAGCATTTGGGGAAAATGTAAACCGATGAACAATGGCATAATTGTCTGAATTTCTGACGCGATGATGTAAATGAATCATTTAACAATGCCAGACAATAATTAGTGTTCTTAAGAACGGCCCAATATTTCGAGCAAAAAGATCCGAATCAAATTTTAATTGTAATTTATGCTTTGGAAGTTCTCCCATGACAATTTAGAGCAATTACGTCGAGTCTATTTGATGTAAAACTCTCATATAAACAAGTGTGCAGTTTTACTCAATGAAAACAAAAATGTTTAATGTTTTTCTCTCAAACTTTGACATTTCAGCTAGGAGACACACATCTGAAAATAAATCCTCAGTAGATGATGTTAGAAATCAGGAAACGTTTCAGATAAGGGGTCACGAAGGGATGAAGTAACTGGCCCTGCTTAATCGTGGGAGCTTTTGCTGAGGCTAACGAGATATCTTTGGAGAATATAGTCACGTTTTGTTCCGCTTGAATGAGACAAGCCGCGCCTTTAAGATGGTCTAACAAAACGGTTAATAATTACACCATACTCTTAAACTATTAACTATTTACCGGCTGATTTGACACACTTGTAGAGTGTTAGCTAACGGGTCAGGAGACCAGTGTTCAATACTCGGTTAAGTGATACTAAGCACTTTAAAAAATCGTACTTAATGCCCTCTTGCTAAACACTCAACACTCTTAAGTGGGGATGAAATGAAAAAGGGAGTAATACATGGAAAGGAGTGGTGATCTCCCTTCCGCTTTGCTATAGTAGCTAATGAAAAGGGATCCTTCGGGTCGCCCTCGACTATGGTCGCCGACTTTAATGCTTACTTAAACTATAGATAATTGTCATTCTTTCTACTCTCCCGTGCTTTTGGCCTTTTACCTATGAAACGAATGACTAAGAATAAATATATTCTTCTTGTTAGGACCTGTTGTTGAAATAATTGAATAATTATATTAAGAAAGCATGTCAAATGACTTTGAATTGCAAACTACCGGAATTTGTCTCAGTTCTTCCAGGAATCCTTCATGCACACATACAAGAGCATGCGAATAATGACCGTGACTAGCAACAATGTATGATTTTAAGTTGATCACATTTCAATTGTAAATAACATTTTCAGCACTAAACGTGCAGATTAGATAGACACAAGCATCTAAGTAAGAGCTTCTGTCCGTTGGTTGGTCTGTAATGCTTAAATTTGAAAAATAATTAGCCGGTATATATCTTTAACCAGTAGACTATCAGGATAAAAACAAAGCTCAATATAGTGTATAGAGCAATAATATTAATTGAATGACATAATAAAATGAGAAATTAAAATGATTAATTTCTCATTTAATTATGTCATTCAATTAATATATATATATATATATATATATATATATATATATATATATATTACTTTACATTAAGTTAATTAAAATGCATAACGGTAAAATCTCTTTAAAGATAAATTCTGCATGAGGGAACACTTTGAATTATCTCCCCCTGTCGTTTGACTCTTCAAAATTAAAGATAAATCATTTTTTTTGTGCCCTGTAATACAGAAGCACCGAACATTTAACTGACAATATATAGTATAAAATATCATTTTCGTTAGCCTGTCACACTTACATTTGAAATAGCATTTCCATCGCTAAAGGCTTTTATTTTAGATGCATCCACACGTCTCTATAAGAGACTCTGTCGGTAAGAATGTCTCCATCTTAACAAACTGCCGAACCAGATGAAATACTTTTTTAAATAAATTGTAGCAAAGTTCGTCATTTTATTCCATCCAGATCCACTCGACTATCAACAGAATACCATCTCTTTACTTTAGATGGCCCTAGATTTGCTATTCTGATAGATTCTTTCTACAGACAATTATCTTTTTGAATTCCTGTTCTTGTCCACGCTCAAATTTGTAATAGCATATCACGTGGTCTGTTAATCTTATGTTTGCAAATAGCATTTGCGTCGCATAAGAACATCCTTTTAATTCATAATAATACTAGCTGTACCTACACGGCATTGCCCGGGATGCAGTGAAGTCATTTTAGTTTTTAATTTTATGTTTTCACATTTAAAAACGTACGATATTCTTAAATTTAAAATTAGCAATATTTTAAATAAATCGTGGCTATGTACGTTATTATATTGCCAAAAACATGCTACAACAATAACTAATGAAAATTGGCTAGTCAGTAGCAAGTTTGATTTGTCAGATTAAATTATTTTGGGGTCTGACTATGAAAATCCGACGATAGATTCATACGAAAGGTGACTATTAATTAGGCATGACTCAAATAGCCTATAATTTTCTCCATCTCTCTTCAACAAAAACACAGTCGAATAGCAATCTCAAAAAAATATTTATGAAAATAAGACGTTTATAATTACGGATGACCTAAATAAAAATGAGTTTTTGAAGATGGCAGTAGTAAAGTATGTTTTTTACATTCTCATGCAGTCATATAACATAAACAGTCCGCCATTCTTAATTTGACTAACCAGCCAATCTAACATATAAACTTATTTTGTAGGATTTTCAAAGATAGAGTCATGTAGCAGTTCGCCTGATATATCGATATTTTATACGGACTAACCTATTTTTCTTTTCTTCCATTCCATAGTGGTATTGGCACAAATATATTTAATTTTGCTTTAGTTATTTCCCAAAATACTTATTCGGGCTATGAAAACTGTTAGAGTAAAGAAAGTTTCCTTATTTACCTTATTTACCGAAACAGTTTAAAGAGAAGTTATTGTGTGCAATTGTAATGAGTTCTCTCCCTTAGAATTCTTTAAAAATAAATATAGCACGGCCTCCGTGTAGTCTTTAGAGACAATGGATACACTCTGTAAGGGTGACTGCACGTGTAATTGCAAATAGAAAGTTAGGCAATTCCAACCACACCACTCCTAAATCAGCACTGCTTGATTCCAGTTACAAGGAAAAGTCCAGGACGACTGGAAACAAAGCCAAGAAAAGCGGAGAGCAAATACAGCAATGGTATTCCCAAATGATCACCCATTAAGTACTGACCAGGCTCAACGTCGCTAAACTTCGGTGATCCAACGGGAACGCATGAATATATATATATATATATATATATTAAGTGAATTATGCTTCTTTAAACGTGCTTGTGTATTCAAGTGTGTGTGTGTTCCTGTCCTCCACGTTACTTACACATTATTATTATTACTTTACTCTTAATAGATTATCAAAGTGTAGTATCTGTTCCGATGGATACTGCACCCCATAAACTGGTATTGTCTTGGCCGGTCTATGGGTCTGTCCTGTGCAGTTCTAGGAGGTCCACCCTCCCAGGCTTCGTCTCCCTCTCTTTGGGGAGGAGTAAGTTTATTGCTTACTGCCTGAGGCGCTCCTACCGGGGAATGCCGACAGGGGCTGCCCAGGCAATTTTTGTAGGCCAGAGTGCTCACCTCTCGGGCGCTGGCTTTTCAAACCCCACTTTCCCGACCCGACCTTGGGTCACATCTTACTTGTGGGAGTAAGATAAAACTGGCCTTGTGCCTAACTCCTGGAGAGGAGTAAATAAATACTCTTAATAGATTAGTGTCATGCACCAAAACGAACTTTTTGAAATTTCTATTCCACAAAATAAGTTGATTACAGAATTATAGCCACCTAATTTAATTTCTAATTCTTTATTTTTACTTTTACCCCGGGCTACAACATAGAGGGACACGTAGTATCATATACACATCGCGTATACCCTCCGTCATAAAGTACAAACATAATTATGCTTCAGCACTAATCCATTCAAATTCGTATGAAATCACATCTCAATCAGTGAAGTTAAAATTAAAATACTGAAAAAAAACAAGAAACAATTCAAACTTAAAAATTAAATAGAACGAAAAGAAAGTAAAAACGTACGAATCGGTATAGAAAAAAGAAAAGAAAAAAAAACGTCTCATAGAAATAGAGTGAAGAGTCTGGGGTCGTCTGACTTGCACCCTAATTTGTCGAGCAGTTTCGTACTAATTAAATGTTGTGTGGCGGGGGGAATAGACGGATATATATATACAAATAAATAACCAATTTTCTCTTTATTATAGTGTGGATGAGTGTCGCAAACCAAATTTAAAGATATAGGTATCATCATCATCACCACCATTATTATAATAATAATGGTGGTGATGATGATGATGATGATGATGATGATGATCTATATCTTTAAATTTGGTTTGCGACACTCATTATTATTATTATTATTATTATTATTATTATTATTATTATTATTATTATTATTTAGTATTTAATTTTTATTATTATTATCATTATTATTTAGTATTTTATTTTTATTATATTCATCTGCACGTTTTTGAAGCAAAGCTTTTCGTCTTTTTTCCTACGATCTTACGACCGTATCTTTTCATAAAGAATAACGATCCCCCTATTTTGAAGGATACAGAGGAAGATAAAATAAAAAGGGATTAAGTTACCGCAAAACGAAACAACCAATAACCATACGTATCAGCTTATATTCGTCTACACGTATAAGTGAACAATGTTTTTCAATTCTCATGGGAAAATTCTACACGGAAGTTTTGATTCGAATCCCCGGTGAATTAAGTAAGGAAATCTATTTACTAATACAACATAACCAAAGGCATAGACGCGAAACGAGAAAATGTAATTTAAGAATGACTATATATATATATATATATATATATATATATATATATATATATATATTACAGAAAATTAGAACAACATCGGTACCGTCGGTTTCAAATCAAAACAAAAGGAACTTCAAATTCAAAATCAAAACTGAGAAATTCGTAGTCTTGCTTTTGAAAATTCAAACCGAAGCCAGATTTTCAAAGGGAAAGGGAGGGGCAAAGAAACCTGTTGGGATTCGGAAGCCGATCAGATCCCACTTTGGTTAACTGTAGGTCATATCGCCCATCAATGGACTATTGCAATCTTACTTTTTATAGTTATCTTTATTACCTGTTACTATTAATAATCAGGAGAGAGAGAGAGAGAGATAAAGAGACGTGACTAGATAGACACTGTTTTTTTTATTAATAAGTCACCACTTATCAAAGCCGAGAGGCCACTCAAGGATCAAGGTGTAAGATATCTTTAGTTGGACAATAAGCGCCACTTCAAGAGGATTGGAATCAAATGGATGGAATAGACAAAATATTAATTAAAAGAAATGTATTATCTAAGAGGATAGATCAGCAAGTATTTGTTTACATAAGAATTGAATACGGCAATTCTGTAGTCGGTTTGAAAGCAGCCTCCTGGTATTTTGTTCCACAGATGAGATGTTTTCGTAAGAAAATAAACTTTGTTCATGGAAATTCCGTGTTGTTTTTGATACAGAGGGGAAGAAAAGAAAATTAAATGATTGTGGTTATAGTTAAGCGATTTATTGATCGTGTGCCCCGAGCGGTACCTCCCCATTTATAACAGCAGTACTCCATCTTAAAACGTATCTGGCTCTTATGCAGGTATAAAATTGCCTCAGTAGTGAAGTACTTTCTAGAGCAGTAGAATGAGCCTACCATTTCTCCAGCGACCTTACAACAGATTAAATGTAAATCTTCTATCTCAGCTCTGGAGTGAAAGTCAATCCTAGGAGCTTATCAAAAAGGAAGATTCCTGAAGGAATGAATCATTCATAACAACTAGAGGAAAATAAGAATTAGAGCGTTGATGTTGAAAGGGGAAAAGCTTGGGTTTAGAGGCGTTAAAAGTTACTAGCTGTGTTTTCCCTTACTGTACCACGTGCTCCAAATCAGAGGAGAAAATCAGAAATTTCTTGATTATAAATGGTCTTCGAAGTCGTGCCGTAAATGTCAACGAATTATCTCAGAAAATGACTTGGAAGATCATTTATGAAGATCAGGAAGAGGGTTGGGCCCAGAATAGATGACTTTTTGAAATTACATTACACACTACCAAAAACAAGAAATAGTAAACCATTTTATGTGATTAAAATATATAGGAAATATATAGGAAATATGTAGGGAAAAGGACCTAAAAGAAAACGTGTATTCATTAACTTAGTTTATTCCTGATTTTCTTAAATAACCACCCTGATGCGATCGCGTCAGAGATGAGTATATTTGCTGATTACACCATGCTCTATTTTCGATATGAAAGGAAAGCGAACACACTCGTATCCAAAACAATGGCTGAATCTTTAGAAAATTACTTCCAGTATTGATTTACTCCTCTCCAGGAGTTAGGCACAATGCCAGTTTTGATCTTACTCCCACAAGTAAAATGTGACCCAAGGTCGGGAAAGTGGGGTTTAAAAATTGCCTGGTCAACCCCGTCGGCATTCTCCGGTAGGGGCGCCTCAGGCAGTAAGCAATAAACTTACTCCTCCCCAAAGAGGGGAGGCGAAACCTGGGAGGGTGGACCTCCTAGAACTGCACAGGACAGACCCATAGACCGGCGTAAATCAAGCCCCGAAGGCCAAGACAATACCAGTCTATGGGGTGCAGTATCCATCGGAACAGATACTACACTTTGATCTTAGCCAAAAGGCAAGAAAATTACTTCCAGTAGGTAGTGCTATGAGGATATATATAGATCGTTACGTCCAAGGTTACCAAGGCAAAGCTCTTTTTCTTTAACAATTGTATAACATCTTACCAACCAAGTGGCTGGTAGCACACTTACCGAGAGTGTAGCATTCAAATTATTCTGCCTAACATGAATTGGAATAAATACATAAAAGACACTGCCAAGTCTGCTGCAAAGAAGTTTGGCTCCCTCTACCAGACTAGAAAGCTTTTCACACCTGCCAGTATCCTATATCTCTACAAGTTTATCATTCGCCTATACATGGAGTAGTGTTGTCACATCTGTGTTGCCGTGTCAACTACAAGTCTCTCTTACTCTCTTGGACATGGTCCAAAAAGAGTCTTTAACCTAACAGAGCCAACACTATCTACCAAACTTCACTCCCTGTCTTATCTTACAAGTTCTTCAACGGAATGTGCTCCGACGATCTTGTTGCAATTGTGTCTACTCAACAAAAACAGCCTTTTGGCTAAGATCAAAGTGTAGTATCTGTTCCGATGGATACTGCACCCCATAGACTGGTATTGTCTTGGCCTTCGGGGCTTGATTTACGCCGGTCTATGGGTTTGTCCTGTGCAGTTCTAGGAGGTCCACCCTCCCAGGCTTCGTCTCCCCTCTTTGGGGAGGAGTAAGTTTATTGCTTACTACCTGAGGCGCCCCTACCGGGGAATGCCGACGGGGCTGCCCAGGCAATTTCTAAACCCCACTTTCCCGACCCGACCTTGGGTCACATCTTACTTGTGGGAGTAAGATAAAAACTGGCCTTGTGCCTAACTCCTGGAGAGGAGTAAATCAATACTCAACATCAAAATCCCCCAACTAACCCGACAAACCGCAAATTCGCACCACTTCACTGTAGAGGTCCCCAGTTGCCGGAAGGCTTTCTACTCTAATAGCTTATTTCCTCTAACTGCTAGGCTTTGGACGCTCCTTTCTGCTGTACTAACATGCAGAAACTTAAATGTAATGTAAACAAGCATGTCGCTACAGAATTCTCCACGTAAAATAATCCTATAAATCCGCCCCCTAATTCACAGTAGCTCCTTATGTCACAGTAGAGGTGTACCTCGTTTAGGGTAAATTAAAGTGAAAAAGATATATGTATAGATACAGAAATTACAGCAGTAAATAGAAATTCATATTATCATTTGTTTACATTAGCGAGATATATTGATTATTTCCCTCTGTCGATGGATTGGACACTAACTCATCTACAGTAGAGAGTGGAATTCTGGGGTTTGTGGCGATTTCATTTAGGATTGCTCTTCTGAAGCTCCGAACACCCTAATGTTTCTTTTGCCTTTGTCATACATAATTAGTAATATATAATAGATATATGGATATCCTAAACACAAAAATGTTAATTCGCATGAAATATCAATGTTTCAACTTTTTGATGCTGCTTTGTAAACCTTCGAGTCCTGGCCGTAAACAAAGGAAGTTGAGAGAAAACCATCGGTGATTGAGACAAATATGTTGTGTTGAATGTTCGGTCGGACCAAAGTCAATTAAGTTTGAAGTTACGCTGATTGTAAACAAAGTGAGGGAAGGGGGTCCTCTACGCTGGTGACTCATACAAATGACGACACCATTACGAAAAGGAGATTCAGGATGGAACCCTCTCAGAAAATACCGAGAGGATTACCGAAACAAAGGTTGTTGGATAACTTGCAATTATATTTCAAGGCGGCCGAAATTCATTCTGGCCAAGCCTTTGATCATCTGTGGTAGAGTAGGAATCAAGTGCGCACTCTGCTTCGCGGTATAAACACAGATAAAAAATACGATCCATATTTTTTAAGTTAAAACACACATGCATGAATTATTTTGTGGCGTGTCTATTTACTTTTACCATCTCTATCTCTCTCTCGCTCTATATCTCTCTTTCTCTCTCCCCCCCCTCTCTCTCTCTCTCTCTCTCTCTATCTATCTCCCTCTCTCTCTTTACATATATATACATATACAGGGTGAGCCAAAAGTAGGTGGACAGCATATATTGAAATGTTTGTCGAAGCGTAAATTGTGTAAATTAACAAGGAAAACAGTTTGAACACTTGCGTTGATAAATAACATTTAATTTTCATTAATATAATTGTTTTATTACATGTAATCGTACGTATAAGTGATCTCTAAATAAATGTTTTTATTGTCCACCTACTTTTGGCTCACGCTTTATATATATATATATATATATATATATATATATATATATATATATATATATATATATATATATATATAATATGCTAAATTCTAGGGACCAAGTTTTTCTTCATGTTTTTCTTCTTTCCGAAAACCAAAAACTTCGGTGAATTTTGACGGTTCGTTTCGCACCAAGATAAACAAACAAAGATGTTTATTTCAATTCAGGATCTTTCATCTATGCAGCCCTTCAGAAATCTAATGGTCGTTTCCAGAAAAATATATTGTAAGACAACAACCAGAAAAATCATAAACATGTACCTTACTCAGTTCCCCCGAGGAAAATATGGAATTCCCGTCTTAGCCATGTGGCCATTTTTTTCTAACACATAGCTATTCAAAAATACGCATAATAGTACCTGGAAGTTGACCACAGACATACTAATATATAATGTAGGAAAAATTGATGTTAAAAAGCTGGATGAAAATAAATAAATAGGTCAGAAGTGCAAAGAGCGGTTAGATGAAACATTTATTTATATCTCCTTTAATTTGGAATGAATATCTAAGTCGATAACTAACGATTTAAAAAAATAATAGCGAAACGCACATGGCGTTAACAGCTTCATCAGTATAATTAAAAAATAAAAATGATGATGAGTACGGACTGTAATCCAGACTTTACTTGCCTGAAACTTTCCTTTATTCTTTTTCTTTTATCTTTGTGTTTCTTTGTTTCCTTTGTTAATATACGAGCACTGAAGCCACCCCAGGAAATAAATGCATAGGACACAGGAGCATTTTATAAATATATTGGTAGTAAGCCGCAACAATTATATGCTGAAAATCAAAACAGTTTTTTCTTTTTGTGAACTGATGTGAATCTGTTCTACCTAACATTTGACGTGGTTTAAATTAAATAAAAATATTTATACCATAGCTCTAGCCTCACTCTATTGAACTATTACAATTGCTTTATGTTATTATATATATATATATATATATATATATATATATATATATATATTACTAATGGATCACCGCTTATAAAGGCCCGAAGCTAAGGGGTAAAGAGACCGTTGGTTGGACACTTAGTGCCATCATAAGATGGTTTGGAAACAATCGCGGAATGGGAAGAAGATTTCTTAAAAGTAGTTGATTATTCAAGAGGACGGCTCAACAAGTATTTGTTTACATTAGACTTGAAGACAACCATCTTGTAGTCGGTTGGGGAGCAGTTTCGTGGCATTTTGCCCCACAGAGGAGACGCTCTAAGAAAAAAATATTTGTTCATGGAAGTTTCGCTTGATCTTTAGTACGGAGAGAGAGCAGGGAAACTCCATAGCTCTGGTTTTAACCAGGCGGTTTTTGTTGTTAATGTTTTAGGGAAAGGCTGATGCGGAAGAACGAGAACAATTATTTGATCAATATAATCACTCATTACAGTTTCCCAAGGTATTCTGGTTCTCCGAAATTAAATATATATTTTATTTTATATTAAAAACAATAAAATTGATTAATCTGTCATCGGGGGCTGATTAGCATTCTAACCAGTGTACGTAAACCTTAATAATTGGATTTAAATTTTCCAAAATATTTTGTGTTTATTTCCCATCTTCTACGAAAAAGTTAAAAACCAAAAAAAATTAATATTCAACACTGTTTTACAATGATGCAATATATAACATTTCTCTGTGTTTTAACACAGTTATGCGTGCGCAACTTAAATTGGTAGTAGGGTGGTATAGGATTTGACTCCACAAGGCTTTGAGACTGATTGTATTCACATATTTATTTCAAACGAGTGAAGCGATAGGCCCCGCTATGCGAGACTTCCTCAACAGCCTGTTTACTATTACAGTGTTGTATTTGTTCTGTGCGACGGTACGTTCGTACAACCAAGGGTTTTTACCCCGCCTAATAAACCGGTATTGTCCGCCCTCCCAGGCTTTGCCTCCCCTCTTTGTGGGAGGAGTAAGTTTATTGCTTACTGTCTGAGGCGCCCCTACCGGGGAATGCCGACGGGGCTGCCCAGGCTATTTTTAAATGGCCATAGTGCTCACATCTCGAGCGCTGACTTATCTAATCCCACTTTCCTGACCTTGTGTCACATCTTACCTTGTGGGAGGTAGATAAATAAAAAAAAGACGGTACGTTCGAACCTTCTTGGCCTATTGGCCACGCTCAAAGTGCAGTATCTGTTCTGATACTACACTTCATCTGCTCTCTTTTCGGTCAATGAAGGGGGAATCCTTCTATACTGAGACATTTTTTTATATTTTTGTCCAAATTCAGAGTGCCCCTTTTACGGCAGCTGGATTTTCCCCGCATTAAAAACCAACCTTACGTCTAACTCTGCTCTTGTGAGGAGGCAGGTAAATAGGGACTAGTTTTCTCGTGTTAGTTTTTATCGGTTTCTACGTCTGTGTGACTTATGAAACATGAAGAAATTTGCATAGAACATACTATTTCTCAGGTTTTTATTTGCTAAAAGAAATTCCGAATTTCTATAGTGACGCTGTCGAAAAATACTGTCTTCATTTTCATTTCAATTTTTTTAGCACCAATTCTGCGTCTCAGCCAAATATAAACCCTATTTTTTATCCGTGCTACTCACGAGAGCAAGATGATCTTGGCCTTTTGGCTAAGATCAAAGTGTAGTATCTGTTCCGATGGATACTGCACCCCATATACTGGTATTGTCTTGGCCTTCGGGGCTTGATTTACGCCTGTCTATGGGTTTGTCCTGTGCAGTTCTAGGAGGTCCACCCTCCCAGACTTCGCCTCCCCTCTTTGGGGAGGAGTAAGTTTATTACTTACTGCCTAGGGCGCCCCTATCGGGGAATGTGGTCACACAGAAAATTAGAAATGTAAGAGAGCGGTTGGATCTACATATAGAGAGCGGGCGATAGAAATACATATATACCTAATAGATGGGTGAGTTTTTCAGTTAATTATATATTAGTCTTAATTAGAACAATTAAAATAAAATTGTTTTCAAACATAACTCAATCTTACAACCAAGAAATATTTTAGCATGTGCTTTGTTTAAGTAAAGTGAATACGATAAATGCTTGAGGGAAGCATACATTAATTAACTCACATTTTGTATAATAATATATATTTATCACGTATTTTATCAATGATGACATTTTTATTTTACAAAGAATCCCAATAACACGGTCGTAACAATGTTTACGATTTAATAGATGCTTATATTAATACTTCTAGAATACCTGTCCCAAGACGGGTATGAGCAATAAATATAGCATCACTTTTAAATTTTAATGTGTTTTTCTATATTTAAGGTATATGGTACGTTTTCAGTAGCCCCTCCCCGTAAATGGTATAGTTAAAAGAAAATAATGTGCCCACATTGCTTATCTTTTTATTTCATAATTCATAATAAGTTTATGATTTTACCAAGCACATAGATATTATTGACGCCCACGCGCGCATACCGATCGTTTTAAACATGTATTATTTAATGTAACTTAAAACTTTATGTAGAGCAATTCTTTTCTCTATTCAGATTTTAGTATCTAACTTATTTTAAAGGTTCTTGAAGAAAAGTACTAGTTTGCGTGGGCGGACCTTCTAAATAAAAAGGTTTAACTTGAATGCCGCGACAACTTTATTTTTATATAAGGAGAAATGTATTTATGATTCATTTACGCAGAAAGGGATGTTATGTTCAAAATATGTCCATTATAAAGGCACAACATATGAGCCAATCGATCAATCATATTCTAATGATTATATTAATATGTTTATCGTTTATTTAATTAGAAATAAGCATTACGTGAACGTACTGTTGTTGGAGGATATCGGATAAAAACCTGCAAAACTAACTAAGTGGGAACATAGAAAGTCTATTAGTGTGTTAATACATTAGTTTTCAAATGAATTGATATAAGCATAACTATAGGTATTCATAAGGCATGAACCCACTTTTCCTAACAATATGGGTAAAGTAACAACTATGTTAAACTAATCCTATGTTAGTATTGAAAATAATTCTCAGTAGTAAAGCCATTTGTGTATGTATGTGTGTGTGGGTGTGCGTTGGTTGTATTTTATTTCAAGTTCTCTAATCTTGGCCCGTGTGGTAAAGGAGGTATTTGTTCAAATGTCTACCGTTTGCAATGTTTCCATGTTTTCTGTTAGATTGTTTATAGTTTTGTCTGTTATTATTTGGTATTCTTCATCTGAACAGAACCTACAATTCCTTGCAAGCCGTGCTACATTAATGATTTCCTATTTTATGTTGGTGTGTTAAAACATTTGAGAAAAAATCAACTAAATTTGGCATAACCGGTGTGTCATGAAACAGTTAAAATTATAATACTTTTATTGATATTACTACTACTATCACTACTACTACTACTATTACTACTACTACTACTACTGTTAATAATAATAAAAATAATATTACTACTACTCTTACTAATAGTAACACTTGAGGAAGCCCCTTGCTTTGATAAGCTACTAGGACTGACTTTCACTCCAGACCTTAAATGGAATTCTCACATTAAATATGTAACTAAGGTCGTTGACAAATGGTTGGATCATTCTACCGCTGCAAGAAGGAACTTGATTCCTGACAACATCTGCCACCTGCGTAAGTCAGATATGTCATAAGATGAAGTAATGATGCCATATCTGGGGTAGTGTCACTGGGAGCACTCTTTACTGCCTTGAGAGTGTACAAGATCGACTTCACAATCTAATGGAAGATGATCTCTTTGTTTTTACTACAGACTCTTTCTCACTAAAGAAAAGTTGCAAGTCTTTCTTTACTCCATCGTTATTTTCATGGTGGGTGTTTGACTGAGCAACAGTCTCTGAATAACATTCACAGCAGAACCTCGTCCTACTAATACCACTAACAATATATTTCTGTTCTTCCTCTGTATACCTGCACCCAATCTGTGGAACAGAATACCTCCCAGTTAACTGAAACATGGTCGTTTTCAAGACCAATCTTACTAAATACTTGTATTGCTGTCATCTTAAGTAATCAAACTATACCTATTCCACTAACCCAATTCTTTCTTCATATTCAACTGACAATCGAATTAACCTTTTTATCCTCGAGTGGCCTCTTGCCTTGATAAATGGTGACTTATTAGTATTTTAAATACTAATCCCATAATGCTGATTTCAGATACAGTATAACTTTTCACTCATCGCAATGTCGAACCCCTAACAAAATCGTAAGAAGAGACCAGACTACAGCTATGGACCAGACTGTTTGAGGATGGTCTCCCTCCCACTTACATGAAAACCCCTCTTCTGTAGCCTCCTCTCCCCGTTCAGAAGATACATAGCTCCAGTGGTAAACACTCAACCGCCTGAGAACGGAAATAGAGCGATCAAAAGTTGCTATGACTAGTTGGGGATAGAGAAATGCCTCAACCATCTGCGAATGTGGAGAGAGGGACCATACAATGCAACACTGCCTTGTCTGCCCTCTACTTCCCAACCGGTGCAGCTTGAAGGATCTTGAAGACTACAACAATAAGACAAAGGACTGCGTAGAAAAAGTCGGAAACTGTAGTATGACCACATGCTTCAAACACACGCAAAGATGAATAAAAAAAAGAACCCTTTAATTATTTAGATATATATGTATACTTTTGGGGTCCAACCTTAACACGAGGTTGTTTGTCAATCGTAGAATGTATGGTTTGACAAGCGACTTAACAGAGAGAAAATTGTAAAACATTTTGCAAACTCAGATCCGTCAATAAATCACCTAGTAAAGAAAATATTTTAAAGTCTCACAACTGGGTCATAAAATACGCGAAAACAAACTTTTCTGAAACAATTCAAATGAAGGAATCTCGGCTGACACTCGATTGACCTGATGGATAAGTCAAAGGATGTTTTTTTCCTCATGCAGATGTGATTGTTGCTAAAAGAAGGCAGCAAAGTGCCAGTGTAGGCTAAAGTGGTTAACCTATCGGTATTATCCCAGATGAAGCGCCTAATTTCCGTGACTACTCAGCGGCAACGATCGGGCAGGTTGCGGAAGCGCCCGAGAGCTGCCGAGACGAAAACGAGGCTGAAGCAGGGCTGACCAATCAGGTTGCCGCCAATCATCTGCGCTGAGCACAACAAAACAAGCGGTTAGAAGACCTTTCGAACCGGCTGCAAACGTATCCGTAAACCCTGACCCTCGACGAGAAAATATATGAAATCCCCCACCCCACCAAAATATACAAAAAAAAAAACTTGCCTAAATATCCTAAGAAAATTAACATACTTCTTTGTTTTATCTAAAAAAGAAGACAAAACGAAGTTGCCTAAATATCGTAAAAGATTTACTTATTTGATTTATGTAAAAGAAAAAGACAAAAAAAAATTAAAATGGTTCATTTGTCCCACGAAAATTTTTTTTTTAAGTTTATTAATAGTTCTTCAACTATGGTTTGTTTATGTTTTTTTTCATTTTTTCCAAATATATGTATTTTTTCTTTTGTATTCTTCGTCTTATATTGTCGTCTGCCACTTTTCCATTTTACGACTTTCAGTTTTGCTTAAGCCTCGTTTTCGTCTCGGCAGCTCTCGGGCGCTTCGGCGACCTTCCTGATCGTTGCCGCCGAGCAGTCACGGAAATTAGGCGCTTCATCTGGAGAAGTACCAACCTATCCATTACTGGATCATTCAAGGACGATGAAGTACTACGATTGCGATTCCATGGATAATATATCCTTTGAATAGTGCAAGTTCCAGCCTCTGTGTCTGAATGTAAAGTGTTTATTCATGTACGGCAATGTTCCTTCTCATGTATCTAAAGAGTACGTTACATTTAGTACACACCGTAAACACGTACGTAAATTAGATATCAAAATAATAGGTCGCTTACTTCTATATTGTTAATACAAAATAAAAAAGTAAAGAAACTTACTATTTTTAGTCACGCAAAAAAAGTCTTAACTAATATATTACTGTATATTGTTTCAACTTACATTTGCTTGTTCTTTGAGCGGCTTGCTCCTCTGCAGCAATCGAGAGCAGAACAGGTAACCACTTTCTTCGATGAGACAGAAGATAAAACGAACAGCAAGATAACCAAAATTGTGGACAATGTCGTAAATACCCGAAAGAAAGCGTTTCAAATAATTTGAAAATAGAATGTTAATGGCCATTGCTATTTCACAACAAGGTGATACCTATACAAGACCTGGCAGCAATGCGGCTAGAATCCATGACTGGGAATAGTCATGTGGGAACTCCTGCAGTACATTTCACTTTTTGTTATACTTTCACCTACCGGTTGTTTTGTTTTACAGCATATCAACCCTTTTTGGGTTATATTTTTCTTTTTTCTTTGCGCATTTATAGAAAAAGTGGCACTGTTTTAACGTTCACATCTAATTTATATATGCATAAGTACGCATATATAAATTAATATATATATAAACGCAACAACTATGTATGTAAATAAGATCACAAAATAAAAAGTCTCTTTACTTCTGTTACAGTACTGTAGGGCCCCATTATGCAAGGCACAGTAGGTTAACCAGTATCAAATAGCTAATTTTGTTATTGAAAAATAGGTTTTGTTTCTGGACTCAGAAGTGAGTTCAGAGAAGTGTTTGATCCAAGAATAGTCATAATAAATTTAGACACCTGACGTGACCTTTGAGTCAGAGATCAGAGTGAGTCATTTTTGTCCCCATCTCGTGCGTGGGAATGATGATTACGTCACCACGGAAAACAAGAACTTAGCTTTTTAGAATCAGTCTGAGCTTAGAGGCGATACCGTTCAGACCGGGTGCGAGCATGTAGCCGGCAAACTGGTAAGGCCCCACTTTGGGAGGGCAGAAGATATCCCAAAAGGAACCAGAAAATAGCCTGAGTATGAGAGAGTCGAAACCGGAATCCCCCTGACAGCAAACGAACCAAGAAATAAGAATTGTGTGAGAATAAAGAAACTTGTGTGAAATTTCCCTTCAAGAAAATTCGTGTCTCGTGTATTCATTCTGTCTGAGACAGACCTCTTCCTTCGATCAAGACGACACAGCCAGCGAAGACTAGACGAATCACAGGCCAAAGAAGAGAACAGAAGATAAGGTAAACTTTGAGATTCATTTAAGAACTTTTTAGGAACTTTAAGAAATGTATAATGAACTTTCCGTGATTTGATATAAGTTGAACTGAAGCGTTTATAAATGGTGAAAGAACTCTTTCGAGACTGTGAACAGTACGTTTTTATATGTGGAATAAGATTTATAAAAGTTATATGTGAACATTATGCTATTTGATGCCGAGAGCGTTAAGAGACGTGTCGCAATGGAACGTTCGTTATTTGAAAAATAAGATCTGTAAACAGTTATCGTACGTATAAATGAACAGAGGCCGTAATTGAAAAAGGCTTGAGATGCCGTGAACAGATTCGTGGTTTTAAAAAGGCCTGAAGGGCCGTAAATTGATACGTGAAGATTTAAGACTGTGGTTACGAAACGTATAGAGTAAAATGATATGAGTAGACATGTAGGCGTGTATCGTTACACTTCTATATAAGAATATAATAATATTAATAATATTTATCATCAGCATCATCATCATCATCATAATAATAATAATAATAATAATAATAATAATAGTAGTAGTATTAGAAGTAATAATAATAATAATAATAATAATAATAATAATAATAATAATAATAATAATAATAATAATAATAATAATAATAATAATAATAATAATAATAATAATAAAGAAACGAGACTAATTATCTTTAGTTAAGCAAGAACAATGCCTTAACAGATATGTTATAGCTTCTGACTTTTTAAATCAAATCAAAGTAGAATAAATAGTGGTAGTGGTTGTGACCCAACGGGTCACGGGTATGCCTAGTATTATTATATTGGTGAAACGTACTAGATTTACGTACTAGTTTTAAAA
>OY744534.1:58240053-58327553 GCA_963556195.1 Sepiola atlantica
TAAATAACGCTCTATGTAGCGTGTCTAAGTGTTAAGGAAACGGACCGTAAAAGTAATCTTTTCAGAAATGAATAAATGCATAGTAATTGGAATCTAAGCTTTCCTTCTCTCTCTCTCTCTCTCTCTCTCTCCCGTTTCTTTATATATATATATATATATCTATATATATATATATATATATATATATATATCTATATATATATATATATATATATATATATATATATATATATATATATATATATATATGTATATATATGGGTGAGTGTAGTTATGCACAGACACGTGATTCGTAGTCATTACGATTCATCAGTGTGACTATACCCAGGGGAATTCGAAATCGGCACCCTAGTATTAACGTCAGGCTTTACCGACAGAGCCCCAAAATCTGCTAGTAATTGTAGGAATAAGTGTATTGTATTTTAAATTATGCCATTCATTTATTTATTTTTATTAACCATAATGAAAACTAAAATTATTCAATTATTTTTACGAAGAAGCATTATTGTAATACTAAGTGGAAATCAAATAATTATTTCCTCCACCAGAGTGCATCCCCCATAGGGGAGCATATATATATATATATATATATATATATATATATATATATATATATATATATATATATATACAGATATCGACAGACACAAGTTTGTCGTCATCTCTCTCTATATATATATAACGTTGTGTGTGTATTCAAATGTATATATATATATATATATATATATATATATATATATATATATATATATATATATATATATATATATGCATATCATTGAGTGTAAATAGTACCTTTTCAATTTGTTTACGCGTCTCAATAAGAAGCTTTGTTGCGTTTCACGCACGTAGCAACCAAGTTGTCGTAATCATCACAAAATCTAAAGTTCAGAAATTATATTCCTGTCCTGGTTTCTGTATGTTTTTGTACACACTTCTGTATAACCCTTCCCGACCGAGGAAACACCACCTGCAAATAAGTTATTTCATACCTCGAAAAAGACAAACTCAGGACCAAGGCTGATGGAATACAGCGGACATGTATTCAACTTAATCTTTGCTCCAAATCACTGACAAGTGTGGGCAGAACGGGGAAGAGAAAGTGAGAGAGCGATCGAAATAATTATCTTTGGTCGACCCCTATCATTTTACACGTTCATGTGATGCGTGCTTTCGAGCACACTGTCCTTTTCTCTCTCACTCTCTCGTTTAGTCATGTGACGTCACTTTCGTTTCTTTTTATTCCCACACTCTAACAATCTTCACCTCAGGCACATAAAGTTGATCCCGGCTGACCTTTCATTTACTGTTTTTTTGTAATTAACTATCTTATATACTTTAGGGTATACTTGCCTAATATTTACCATCTTCCTCGGTCTGTAGATAGGTCAGTTTGCCTAACCATGCTGTAGCTCTAAATATGAATGTGGGGATGGGCATCTCAGAGAATTTATATTACCAATAGAAATAAAAGAAAACAGGACTCAGTGCCTCAACTACCTAAGATCCTAGCTTAACTGGAATGGGTTCACAAAAAAGAACCCAGAATCGCGTTCACGATACCCGGTAAGAAAACACGAACTCTATACCTAACTCCCTTTCGTACACACAAGTTGGCAATTTGTACCTACTTTTTTTTTACTCCATGTTATGTAACCATAAAATTAGACTTCAGTTAGAAAATAATTCAAACGCTAGCAATCGGTATATCGGTCTGCCACATTTACAGTTGAAATCGGATTTTTCTGACTAAGCGTACAGATTAAATATACGCATCTTTATTATGTCGGTTCTTGCCATTCTTATAAAATCTTCGTTATATAAGCCAAACCCCTAAGCCCCCATCTGAAAGCGCAATCTTTAAAAGTAGGCGTCAGACAACGGCTCCATTGTGCTTTTTTTTATTTATTCGATCTGTTTGCTTTTCTTATTTATTTATTTTTAAATTATGCATTTTATAGGTAAAATATATTTCTTGGACACAAGCGATATAGATTCGATGAATATGAAAAATCCCTTATCGCAAAACTTGATACAGTTCTGCATTCTACCATTTTGGCATCGAATAGTCTTGGAGAGTTGCCGCCATTGTTATTGCCAACTTCTTAGTCTTTTATCAGATGTATGCAAATAAGACGACAACTTCCTAAAGTTCGGAACGTATTTCTTTCGAATTCGGGAAACGCTACGTCTAGCTTTTATTGAATGCATGGAATGAGCTAGAATTGTCACAAATTGAACTCATTCGCAACTCTGGCCACATGAATAAGTGCGGGCGTGTGTGATTCACTTACAAAAAGTCATTCAATAATTAATAGTTTAATCAACTCAATGAATCGGGTTAAATAAAAACTTAAAACAATTGAGGGTATTTGTGTGTGATAATTTTGAATACGTGCCTTTATGTGCGTATATGGAATGCTTTTTTTTGTGTGTTCTTAGCATGCTAATTTCTTTCCGCCATCTTGAAAACGCGCCACACGGAGATGAATTGTTTCTCATTGGAGACAAATACACAACGGGGGTAAAGGGTTGTATAACTTTATTTTATCGGGGTTAAATTAACTTTAAGCGTAAAAGAAAAGCATATTTTTTATCGATTAGTTTTGTCTTTATTTTTTATCGATTAGTTTTGTCTTTATTTTTTATCGATTAGTTTTGTCTATTTAGCGGTCAGTTTCTTCTTCTTCACTTATCAATGAAGAGAAAGAAAAAGAGATGGGGTGAATTTTCAAGTAATAAATAGGAATTCTATTTTCAAGCGATAGTGAGCGAAGTCTCCTGGTTGTTTACATTTTCGTACAGCATGTTTCATCATTTAAATAGAAGGAACTCAATGGAATCAAAAACATAGCATTGGATATCATACAGTTGTGTTAACGTTTAATTTCCTCTACAGTCTTTTTAGTCTTAGTACTGTCTTCATAATTGACGATTGAGAATCCTATCTGTAGAAGATAGGAAAAGCGGCTGACTTACCAGAGTGTAGCTGCTGGTGTTTCAGGATGTTCTTCCAACACCGAAGACAAAAGCTGCTTATTCCAACCAATTAATAGCAGTAGAAGAAGGCCTTCAATTGTGATCGAAACCTACCTCACTACCGGAGAGCTACTTAAGTTGTCAATTCGTTACCTGAATAACAGTCAACAGTTTCTAAACCTTAGGAGAGGATTTCGAAAGAAGGTTTTTGTTTTTCAAATTTGCGAAAATAAGGAAAACGCAAATCACGTTCTAAAAGAAACAACGTCTAACTTTAACAACAACAAACAAACAGCAATAACGAATTCGATAGACTGAGTGTTTTTGCTTTTACTTCTCAATCTGAGATATGGAAACCTCTAACATATCCACTGTGGTAGATTTCAGGGAGTACCACCTCGCTCCTTGGTCTGCTCCACTCGGGGTCACGTTCGGATTATATGATTCTTTGACATATCTTGAAGACAGTTTTGCAAGCAGTCGTCTAGAACTACGGCAAGTATTAGTATTAAAGAGTTGTCACACTACTACACTAGTTTCTTTAGAAAGACTTCAAAATATATTGCTGTTTTTTGTGGAGCAACATGACCATGATATATGTAATCCAAAAAAGCCCCCAACGTAGAATAATAAGTATTTAATTAAGAAATGCAATTAAAATATATGATAAAAACAAAAAGTAAAATTCAACAACAACTAATATTGGTACTTATAAGTTTATACACGTTATGCGTAGAGTGACTAAGAAGTACTAAATGCACTAAAACCTATTTAACATGTGAAACTCTACTTTTGATTTAGCTTAATACACAATAGTTAAACTCGTAAGGAACCCCCACAGTAAGTAGAGCACTATCTGTAATTATAGTAAATATTATATAGAGATTCAAGTTCGAATTCCGTTGTCAGCAGTGACACTTTTTTTTTTTTTTTATATACAAGATGCACCTACCCGGCGTTGCTCGGTGTTTAATTTATTATTTGTTTTCTTAGCTTTATTTTTAAACTATGTTGTTTTTAAATCAAAATATTATTATTATTATTATTATTATTATTATTATTATTATTATCCAATGGAAGTAACTCTGCAATGGTCGAATACAGAGTTACTCTATTTTTAAGGTGGCGGTGATTCGAAAGTAATTCCGAACCGAACAAAGTATCGTCTGAAAGAGATTAAATCTAATTACATATTCATCTTCTTAACAACATGCTTGGGGAGAAACTCTGTTCGTAGATGCTCCGTGGTGTTTTATATGCCCAGAAGACAAAAGGATAATGTTTGCAGTGGTAATTTCGAGACGAGTTCTTGCTGCGAATGTTTTATATGGAAAACAAGAATTGAAGCTCAGTCGTTCATCTACCATGGAAATATTAGTGAAAATGATGCAATAGTTATGACATTACTCGAACACCGCACATCAAGTTTATGGTCTACATCGGTAACCACTGCATCAGCGTTGCGGGTTTTTGCCTTAGATATTCATAAGAATAGTTAATTCAAATTTAGGATATTAGGACGAAACAAACAGAAAATACAACGCATGGATCTAACTATCGGTGCACACGGAGAAAATGTGCAATTTTAAAATTCATGAAATAGAGATTCGCCAATCTGCATTTATAGTAGAAAACTGCCAGCCCAAAAGAGGAAACAATAGAAGAAAGAATGCCCTCATAAAAAAGCGTTTATCTACTCATCATTCAATCGATCTACTGATACAGGGTGATGTGAAAAGAAAATGGAACACATAGAATCGTTAATAAAATTCAGAATCCCTTCTGCAATCTAACCATGTTTAATACAAATAAACTTCAGTCTATACCTGATCTGTTCACCAAAGTTTAGTCATGACTGACTGATAGGTTTTGTTTTATCACCCTTCACATATATAGGGGGAACTTTGATGATCGTCTCACCAGTAGGTGTTATCTGTTAGGCTTTACACTCAGCGGATTAGAACCCCCAGATTTTTATACTGTGGAGTATCTCAAATATAAGTCCTTTCGAAACAATTCCCAGACTATTCTCGAACTGAGGATAGCCATCAAGGCCAAAATCAGGTCAGTGTCGAGAGAGGAGTGTGTTCGAGTTATTGATAGTTTTGCACCTCGTATCAAGGTTTGTTCATCATTAAACGATGTCAAAACGAATATAATTGGATAATCATAGCGCCCTCATCAGTGTAAGAAGTAATATATATATATATATATATATATATATATATATATATATATATATATGTGTATATGTATATGTATATGTATATGTATATGTATATGTATATATGTATATATATGTATATGTATATATATATATATGTATATATATATGTATATATATATATATATCTCATCTGAAGATTTATGAAATATAATTTGTCTGCTTTTGTTTTTTTTTCTTTCTTATGATCGTGTATTGGCGGGTATAATCTTAGCTCACCAGTACATCCCTGAAGAAGAATCTAGAAGGTTCTGAAACAATTGTCGGATACTCAAACTATGTTTATTTTAATACATATATATATATATATATATATATATATATATTAATTATGACAATATATGTATTAGCATATATTATAATTTACTTTTAATCAGCAGTATCTAAAAGATTCAGCTCAATTATTCTCAATCAGTAGCAACAAAACATATATAAGTAAGTCAGATTTATTTTATATTCCAATAACTATGTTCTTTATTCCTCTATTTTTTTACTTTTATTTTTTCATATTACCAAAAAGCATAACATTTCTGTGAGATATATTTTTAATTTTTTTGGTTTCAGAGCTAGCACGCCTAAAACTTGTGCGGACATTTGTAAATTTTACTTAAGTAATATTCCTTAAAATAGTTTACTAATTCTATAATTTATTTATAAACAATCAAATCTACTTGAGGGTAATTATTTTACTTACCTAAAATTACATCATTTTGTTTACAAATGCCTATTCAAGTCATTTGAATATGAAGCTGAGTGCAGTGTTCATCTTTTTTAAACTTCATCAGTTGGGAACTGGTTAGATATATTTAGCCATTTATACAAGTATTGCTAAAATTGTTGTACTTCGGTTTTTGGTGGATGGTGGTAAGTATTCATTTATAAACCGTTTAAATCAATACTAAGATTAGATTAATTGCCCAGATTACTTCACTTAAGTAGTAAGTTTCTATTTGAATGCGAAATTAAGAGCAGAATTAATACCTTTCAAACGTCGAGAGTTTGGAGCTACATAAACATGATCAAACCTTCGAAAGGAACTATCATTCGTTTATTATTTTCTATTAAATAGTGCTAATTATATTATTATAAAATATTAGGAGGATTCAAAATTATTTTTAATTAAATTTATACCTAAAGTTCATTATGATTACATAAATACCCATAAGTGTATGTCTATATTTATATTAGAAAAGCTTCATCATTTTATAAACTACTATCTATATTTAGCATTTATTTGGTATTATATTTTGAATGTTAATTGTCTTCTTGGTTCTTACCTCCTTCCCCAAATTATCTTAGTTTTTACTTACTATTACTTCACTAATTATTACAGTTGAAACCTAAAAAATGTATTTTGATGTTCTTATGATCTGGCTATTTTACCATTTCCTTATCTATAGGCTAGGTTTAAGCTATGCCACTTCGGTTAGTTTTGTTGTAT
The DNA here is from genome assembly GCA_963556195.1 of Sepiola atlantica. Taxonomy (NCBI): domain Eukaryota; kingdom Metazoa; phylum Mollusca; class Cephalopoda; order Sepiida; family Sepiolidae; genus Sepiola; species Sepiola atlantica. The sequence goes on from OY744534.1 coordinate 58,246,698, forward strand.
GTGATCTGCTCTAAATTTAAATCTTTTATAAGGGGTATTTCTGTTCCATTATCTACTGTTAGGTTTTCACTTTCTATTGGCTACATAATCTTATAATATTCCTATAAGTTAGATATTTACATATATACGTTGATAAAACGGTTAGTGCTACAGGTGTCTATATGAGTATGTAACGGGATAGGACATGTGCGGTTCTATGTAGACAGTTCTGAACCACTTCCTGTCTTTTATTTAATAGCTTTTCCTTAGACATAACTATATTGTAGGATTCCAGAATACAGAGGTTACATCTCGTAGATTTGTTAGGTTTGTATTTCTATGCTGTACCTAATATAGACAATTACAGGTTGTTTTGCATATTTTTACTATTTAGTTCTCTTACATACTTAGTTTTAAGGACATTCTTTGAATTTGTATTAGGCTTTTCAAAAGAGTGTATATAGTTTCTAAACTTGTCCTTGAAACTATATCTTGTCGACTCAATCTATGTTCTAATTCTGTTATCTTTCTATGACACAACATTTATACACTATATCTGAAGTTAAGCATTTCCCTTCTTAATGTCATACATTGATATTTTTACAGTAAAATTGGGAGTTATTATTCTGGTTATACTACTATCTAAGTTCTTATTCCAACAATGATTCACTGTGTGGTGTAGGTCTTTTCAAGACGTTTCAATTCAAAAACTTTTTATTCTTTGTAGATTTTTCTGATGATTTTGTAGTGTTGCAGAGCCAATATTAACATAAAAATTTTGCTTAGATCACGGCAAAAGAAACAGACAGTAAAAATACATCTCATAGAAATGTGATTTTTTTAGAAATGTGACAAATTAAAAATTAAAAATAAATAAATAAAGTTATAGTTATTAGAATATAGAATAAACCTGACTTATATATTGTTATTTTCTTCGTTAGCTTCTTTACGTGGCGAGCGAGTTTTCTGATTTCAGGTGTTAGTTTAAACATCATGGGCTCGAGTGTTGTTTTGACGGTCATCTCTCGGGCGCTTTCGAGCTCACATTACACAATTACTAATGACGACCGAGAGAATGATAGCGCGTTTTTCCGCCATCTTTAAAAAAAATCTCTTTTTTCTCCAGTATTTTTATTCATTTTCTTTTGACACCTGAGGATGATTCGACGAATAATCGAAAACGTTCGTAAGACCTATGAGACATTTATTAATTGGTTCGAGTTTAATACAAAAAGACAAGACGTAAAAATTAAAAATGTATAATTAAACAGACGAATTTTGTTATTTTAACAATGTTTGCCTAAATAAGAAAATGCTGACTTAATACACACACAATATATATATATATATATATATATATATATATATATATATATATATATATATATATATATATTTAGATTTTTCACTTAGAAGATAGTTTATTCAGTGAAGACCGGGATTAGTCCAATAAAAATAAGCTCGATAATACTCGGTTACAGGGTACAGAGCATTTATATGTGTTTCTTTTAAGGTTTACCAAAACATTTCGTTCATGAAATCATTCATCACAACAAAACACTTTTTTTCCTTTCAAAGTTTAATTATTTATCAGATTTCTCAAAGTTAAAGAGTTTTTTTCCCTACACGTGTTTCTCTACTCAAGCAGGTTATTGCTTGGCAGTTCGTCATGGGAATTATATACCTGGAATAAGAATTTCAACAACTGACAATGCCCAATGTGGTGTTGCCGTAATTGAGGTCATTTTATAAGAAAACAGAAGAAAAAAGAGAAAACCTCTTAAGAAAGTAGTTCAAGAGATTTTCGCAGTAGTATTGCTACTATGCATACCCAACAAGGAATTAGTCCCAATGCAGTCCAAAATGTGCGAGAATACACCTCCTCATCGGGCGGCACAACGATGAAAGCATCCCCCCAAACAAAAATAAAACGGTCAGCACACAATCCACAAGTTGATCGTTTTATTTTTGTTTAGGGAAAAAACTCTTTAACTTTGAAAAATCTGATAAATAAATAAACTTTGAAAGGAAAAAAAGTATTTTGTTGTGATGAATGATTTAATGAATGTTTTGGTAAAGCTTTAAAAAATCACACATAAAAGACTACGACAATTTTAATAGTTTTGCTTTCTTGCTTCTTTCGAACAATTAATGTAAATTCGTGCCCGATTCTTACTAGCGGCTTTCTTTATACCATTTGGGATATTCATGTGTTTTTCTTTTGTTCTGTGGGCTAGATTTCGAAACGAGGGAAATTATTTCGTAATCACGAAAATAGGTCTCACGAGTTTCCAGAAGTGAATCGAATATTTGATGAAATCGTGTGTTAAGACCGGGAGGCAAACTCTTACGTTTTATTTTGTATATCTGGTGCCAAAATAAAACGGGGCAGAATAGCTTCTAAAAGAGTGACATTTTATTTAGCAAAATGGTGTCCAACTATTTTCACTGGATTTCAATTTCGGAATAAATATTTGCTTGCTGCAGATCACACACATAACATAATCACGTTGACAAACTAGTTCTTATTAAATCACAGAAGTTAAGCGACAATGAACTTAGTCAGTATCAGATGGGAATACTAGGCGTTGTATGTAGAAAGACGCCGAAACTTCACTGCAAAATCTAACATGGTCAAAATTATTTACAATGATTGCGACTACTAAAAAACGCTTGTGACAACCATTAGGAGGAAGACAGCTCAACCCGGTCAGGAATTGTTTTGCCGATAACAAATACATTAAAAACAAGCCAACAACATTTGTCAGTGTTTGCTTCATAACATTGAACACAATTACTTGATAAGCAATGCAGTTATATATAAAAAAAACATGATGCATTCCGAAAACATACATTGTAAACGAGTAATTGTATACGAAAAATTTAACTCACATTACTATTTCCAAGAAAATAACCACAATATAAGCGACTTGACTTTAATTCGGCATTACTGATTTCATAGTCTTATACGTTATCCAATATGCTAATCAAGAATATTTAAATAATGAAACTACAGCTATTAATAGATCCGTTTTATACATAAAATGTTATTTTACTTACACTGAGTCAATTCATATTCACTAAGTTGTGTATCTTTATATTTTAATTCCTTTAAAAAACAGGCTAAAATATATCTTAGTTTTGGGATTTAGTTATGTTTGAAAAAATAAGTGTATTTGTTGTTTCAATTAGCCATAAATTGGTATTAACTGAACAAGTTACCCATCTTTCGGAGAGCTATTTATGTATTTCTCTTTTCCACCCTACTTCTACGTTGACTAAATCACGCTCTTATATGTCCTTATGTCTCTGTTAAAAGTTAAAGAGTGACTATCTTTTGAGTGTGGTCATGTAATTTACATACGTGTTTCTGTACGCACCGCAAACATATATGTAAATTTGATGGCAAAATAATGAGTCTCTTCACTTTCACATGAGAACAATTAAGAATAATAGTACTTTTCGATAGTAATAATAATAATAATAATAATAATAATAATAATAATAATAATAATAATAATAATAATAATAATAATAATAATAATAATAATAATAATAATAGCTGCAATCTTAAGAAGGATCCTTGAATGCGGAAACCAATCCGCATAAGCTACGAAGGGTCACATGGAATCCACAACAGGAAGAAAACAAAACCACAGTAACAATACCACATCACAAACTAAGGAACAGAAAATGCAAGAAATATCACTTCATGGGCTCTCCCCCCCCCCAATAAATTACATCGGCCTCAGCTGACACTACATAAAAATGAACCAATGAACAGAAATAGCAAGAAACACCATACGCTCTCCTCCCCAGCTCTCCTTCCCCGCTCTCCTCCCTCTTCCCCTTCCTTTCTACCCCCCCCAAATTAAAATAAAATAACATTTTAAAAAATAAATTAAAAAAAAAAAAAACGGTTCTAGCCTAGGCTGACACCACACAAAATATTTGCATAGGGTCAAGGAGGACGAGAAGACCGAAAAGAGACAGCAAACACCAGACCGCCACTGGAAGTGCAGAGGGTGCTGGGATCTTTAAAGGGTTATTGCCACCAAAATCACAGAGAAGACCAATATTCCTTACATGCGAGAAATCAATGGTAAACGGCTGTTGCGATACTGCTACGTTACTTGCGGTAGCTATTCAAAAAAGGCGGAGAATACTGGAAATATCGGGAGACTTATTGTCACTCAGACTCTAGGTAATACCATCTGTTGTTGGTGTTGAGCAATCACTGATGATAATTTCTGTGAGTACTCCTAATAGATACAAATTATAATAATATACAAATAAAGATACTTATTATTTGTTATGTTATATGAATAGAATATTCTAACAGATATATCACAGTATATGAATTTTCAGATGAAATCAAAGTAGAAAAATTGATGTAGTTTTTATAATATATATATATATATATATATATATATATATATATATATATAGAGAGAGAGAGAGAGAGAGAGAGAGAGAGAGAGAGAGAGATAGGGTGGGCCAAAATAAGGGTCCTATCTTTAAATTTGAATAACTTGAATTTGAATAACTTCCACAAAATAAAAGTTAAACTCACCAAACTTTATGTGTGTGTAGACTGACCCTTCCGAGATTTTTTGAAATAAACAAAACAAATTTTAGCCGAAAAACACTTCTTAAAACTTACAAAAACTAAAGTATTGTTTTTTACACTGTTTTGAGTTTTTTAAGCAAAAATAATGTTTTCTAAATGAGGGTACGTTCCTTAGGGCTAATACGGCTCATGCTTGCTTCGGAAGGGGTCCTTTACTTATTCTAAAAACAAAAAACAAAAATCAATAAATAAAAAAGTTATGAATTTTTAAAAATAGGACCCTTATTTTTGCCCACCCTATATATATATATATATATATATATATATATATATATATATATATATATATATATATATATATAATCCAACAGCATTTAAAATCCAACATCAATTGACACATACTCCAATAATCATTTTGACTTCCCGCATCTATTTGCTATGAATCATTTGAAGTCCCATGCAGGAAGCCGACTATTTGTTTGAGGTATATATTTACACACGGCTCTATTCTTCTCTGAGTAAATTTCAACATTCATTACGACCTAAAAATCCAGGATCTTCTGTGACCTTAAAATACAATTTCTTGGTGCACGCAAGATTTGTGAAACTAATAGAACATTATTAGACTTCTTTGTTTGAACTGTTTGAACATTTTGAATAATAAGAATTTGATACATCATTCTGTTTATAATTCGAGGCATGTTTGATCTTTGTCAGCAGTTAAATCGAGACTTCTTCCCTTTGATATATTTTTCAAAATTCTTCACTTTTGCATGTTCAAGATATTAACCTCTAATAATGAATTAATATTCAATTATTTGTGGGTCACCCTCTGACGATACGTCATGGTTTAAAGATATTTATGTAAGTGTATTCTTTGTTTGAACACCGTTTGTGGATGACAATATTTTATATATATAATATTACACACACACACACACACACACACACATATATATATATATTCTATATACACATATAACATTATTAAAAAGGTATAATATATTATAATATTAAAAAGTTAAAATATATTGTGTATTGACCGCAGTTTCCACGAATTTAATGTAAAAGATTGGTTGGGGCTTGCCACCGAATGTTTAGTAGAAGTTTTATTTCCAACCCGGTGTTGGGTTTAATAAACGACATTTTTGCTTAAAAAAGGCGTAGGACCATTAAAAGTTAATCTCTCCGAACTAAAATTAGAAAAACGAAAAAAAAAAATCGATAAGAAATTAATGTATTTGTATTGTTTTCAGTTCAACCACAGAGAGCCAAGAATCTGAATGTAAATTTAATTGCCAACTCGCTTCTTTTTTTTTTTTTTTTGTTTGCTAAAAAAAGATGCGTGGCTTTTAGAAGGCAGTGTCACCAAAAGTTAAAATAAAAAGTAAGAGACACAAAAGGCATTCATAGAAATACATAAATATATAAAAAGTTCGAATACGATAAAAGAGTGATTCTATAAAAATACTGTTGATGCATGTATATATATATATATATATATATATATATATATATATATAAAAAATTAGGTATGTATATATGTTCATATATTTTTTTTTTCTCGTTGTACGAGATAAATTCCTAAACTAATGAACCGATTATTCTGAATTTTGGAATATATATTCTTGGCATCACGGTGATTACACTCGGCACATTATATTTTTTTGTGAACTTTTCGATTTAGGACATGCAGCAATCCAAACACGTACCCTCCTCCACAAAACTTTATAAATAAGTTAGGTACAAAAATTTAATAGAGAAAAGAATTTCTCTAAATAACATTTCAATTTTTATTTACTAATAGACTTTAAAATGATGGCTAGAATCGCAAGCTATTTAACTTATCATTATGAAGTATGGAATATGTATTCTAGGAAACAGAGTGAGTAAAGTTGACACATTATTTACTTTCTTGTCATCTTTACCATTTAGGAGGGGGTTCCAAAGTCGTACAATTCCTCCTAAAGAAATACGTTAAGATTTAAAGCTAATGCTATATTTATTGATTATATCCGTCATTAGACGGGTATTATATATATATATATATATATATATATATATATATATATATATATATATATATATATGTGTGTGTGTGTGTGTGTGTGTGTGTGTGTGTGTTTGTGTGGGTGTGAGTGTGTGTGTATATATAGGCAGGAAGTCATTATTATTGCAAGTCTGGTTGAATACCACAGAATTTTCGCGTGTTTTTATTTTCTTCGTAATGTTCTCGATGCGGCGAACAAGCTTGTTCACCTCAACAACCATGTCGAAGTCTGGACACTTTCTGACAAATCACAATTAATATTCTGTATGATTTTTCTACACTGCTTTCTTCATCCTGATTAAGTCTTTCAATAAACACGAAACGTTGATGAATACATAAATCACATAGCTAGGTTTTTTCCGTTTTTTCATTTTACACACACACACACATATATATATATATATATATATATATATATATATATATATATATATATATATATAAAGAGAGAGAGAGAGAGAGAAAATTAAATTTAAAAGATTGCTGTGTTTTTATGTAAGGTAGCCTTCATAGAGTAAATGTGGTATTGTGGTGACTGCTGAACTGAAAGTGATGGACAAATTGTGTAAAAAAGACGAATAGGTCAAATTAAATGCACCTCATTATGAGTATAATAAAAAGAGTATGACCAACGATCCCCCACCCAACACTGTTGGTGTTCTTGTACCTTATTTGTTAAAATGGTATCACTATTCGTTTAGCAAATTACAATTCTAAGCGTAGTATATTTTCTGTCCTTTTCAGGAGAAAAAAGTCTTTTGGACTGAGGTATCTATTCAGAGTTCCCCTTTTGAAACCGACCTTGTGTCTTACTTTGCGAGTAAATATAGGCAATGGTTTAGCCACTCAGTTTTAGTCAGCGTTAATCTGAGGGAATAAAAAGAAACAGGAAGGCAAATTCTTGCAATATATGATCGACTTTGACATAAATTGTAATTCCTAAAAATTATTATGGAGTTGCCTCTCCCTCCTCTTTCTTATTTTGCTTGCATCTGGTGTCGCTGTTATGTAGCTGCGTCTATTCACTGACTGATGTTTTTTTAACGTTTTAAAAGCACAGCTTTCGCATCTTTTAAGAAAGGCTTGTTTTCGCATATACAATTGACACATCGCATCTTGGAAAACAGAAGCTGTAATTCCGCTACACACACACACACACACAAATATTCAGTACATTCACCTGGTAATGACGGATTAGTTTTTTTTATATGTATTTTATGTACGTGTTGTATATTGAAACCTATAATGTTCAGATATATGAGTAAATACAAAAAAGTGTTTTCAGTAATATACAGAGTGACTAAAAAAATGCCACAAATATAATTGATGCAATCCAACCATATCTGGTACTAACAAACATGAGTCTATGCCCGACTTGTCCACCGAGTTTCAGTCATGAATTTCCAACACTTTTTAACACGTTTAATGATGCGGAGGATACTTAGGTGATCGTCTCATCAGTAGGCGTTGTGATCCTAAATGCGCTTCACACTCACCGGACAGTAAGCCCCCGGATTTCATCTGTGGTGCTATATCAGAGAGTATGTATACCAAAATACTCCCCAGACTATTGCTGAACTGAAGAAAGTGATCACCGCCAAAAGAGGAGCGTATCAAAATTATAAACATTTTTCACGTCATATTCAAGTGTGCTTGTAATAGAATTGAGATAGAAAAAAAGACTGGTGACTAGTCATGACTGAAACGTGGTGGGCAAGTCAAACATAAATAGTTGTAACGAATATGTTTGCACTGCAGAAAGTGTTGTCATTTTTATGAACGATTTCATGGGTAGGATTTTGGGGGTTCACCCTGCATAAGAAATTGCTCAAATTGAGACAATAACATAGACAATAACATAGACAATAACATAGACAATAACATAGACAATAACACAGACAATAACATAGACAATAACATAGACAATAACATAGACAATAACATAGACAATACTAAGTAGACTATCGTTACTATCACACACACACCCACACGCACACACACACGCACACACACACACGCACACACACGCACACACAACCTTTTTGTTTTCCTCCGGCAGACTTAGACATTTCTAACATGGGGAAAAAATCAAGCTCACCAAAAAGGGGCACTCTGGAATGGGACAGCATTTTTAATTACCTCAGCCTAAAGAGGTCTCTCGTTCACTAAGGACAGAAAAGATAAAATGGAATATCAGAACAGATACTACACTTTGCTCCAAGTAAAACTGCCAAGTATCACAGTCGCTAACTTGTGTACGAATAGTCCATTATATTCTGTAAGGGGTGGCATGGGTTATTCCACAGCGGTAAGTTTTTTTTGAAAAATAAGTAAGAAATAAAATAGCTGAGTATAGAAAAGGGTATAAATCCTAAACCCATGGATTTGTTGACATTAGCAAATCTTTTAGAAAGTTTTGATGTTATGAATTGAAATTTATAAGAGGCAAATAGTTGAGATCTTTTGTACTGAGATTTTAGCGAAGCTTTTATTAGCGTATCTCATTATGGTGTATTGATAAAAACTGAAAACTGGATATTTTTAAAAAATCTAATTAACTAGATGAGTACCCGTCCCAGAACAGTTTTGCACCACTTGTATGTACCACTACACATATTTAAATTAAGATATAATGATAATAAGCATTGCGTCTAGAATCCTTATTCCAATTTTGATAAAAAAATCTATTGTATGGTGTTTATTCTAGAAAATGTCTAAAATTTAAAACAGATTCCTAAGGGGTTTAAGAAGAAATTCAAATTCATGCTATTATGCTTAACTTGTGTTTGATGACTAAAATGTGAGGGTGTGTCCATATTATCTCCGCTAAAACCCTTTAAAATACTCCAAAGAAACTGAAATTTGGGGAACATTTGTTAATTGATGTCTTATATCTTTTGTTAAAATTTCACAAATATCGAAGGTGTCTGAATTTTCACGAGGCGCCTCCACTTCCTTTTTCATCCCCTTTTGCATGAAACTAACTTAAACTAAATATAGCCCATATTACTCACCGTTATACATAGCAGCCATTTTTCAAAATTCATAATGATTTGTTGCTTAGTTTAGCCGTGATTATTATTCATACAAATATAAAAACATATACGTAAATAGAGATACGTTCTGCCAGCGCATAAGAGGGAGTTCAATGTCTTTATAATAAAATGATTAACAAATATCCTTGAAGCAAATGCTATTTCTTTTTAATGTCTTAATAATAAAAGGTCTTTATAATGATAATAAGCATTTAATAATATCATGATTAAAAAATATAGTTGAAGCAAATTCTTTTTTTTAATGTCTTCATAATAAAATGTCTTTATAATAAAATGATTAAGAAATATCCTTGAAGCAAATGCTATTTCTTTTTAATGTATTTATAATAAAAGCTCTTTATAATAAAATGATTAACGAATATCCTTGAAGCAAATGCTATTTCTTTTTAATATCTTTATAATGAAATGTCTTTATAATATCATGATTAAAAAATATCCTTGAAGCAAATTCTTTTTTTAATGTCTTTATAATAAAATGTCTTTATAATAAAAGGATTAAGAAATATCCTTGAAGCAAATTGTTTTTTTAATGTCTTTATAATAAAAATGTCTTTATAATAACATGATTAAGAAATATCCTTGAAGCAAATGATTTTTTAATGTCTTTATAATAAAAGGTCTTTATAATAAAATGATTAAGAAATATCCTTGAAGCAAATGCTATTTCTTTTTAATGTATTTATAATAAAAGCTCTTTATAATAAAATGATTAAGAAATATCCTTGAAGCAAATGCTATTTCTTTTTAATGTATTTATAATAAAAGCTCTTTATAATAAAATGATTAACAAATATCCTTGAAGCAAATGCTATTTCTTTTTAATATCTTTATAATGAAATGTCTTTATAATATCATGATTAAAAAATATCCTTGAAGCAAATTCTTTTTTTAATGTCTTTATAATAAAATGTCTTTATAATAAAATGATTAAGAAATATCCTTGAAGCAAATTGTTTTTTTAATTTCTATATAATAAAAATGTCTTTATAATAAAATGATTAAGAAATATCCTTGAAGCAAATGATTTTTAATGTCTTTATAATAAAAATGTCTTTATTATAACATGATGAAGAAATATACTTGAAGCAAATACTATTTCCTTTTAATGTCTTTATAATAAAAGGTCTTTATAATAAACGGATTAACAAATATCCTTGAAGAAAATGCTATTTCTTTTTAATGTATTTATAATAACATGTCTTTATAGTAAAATGATTAAGAAATATGCTTGAAGCAAATGCTATTTCTCTGTAATGTATTTATAATAAAATGTCTTTATAATAAAATGATTAAGAAATATCCTTGAAGCAAATTCTTTTTTTTTAATGTCTTTATAATAAAAATGTCTTTATAATAAAATGATTAAGAAATATCCTTGAAGTAAATGCTATTTCTGTTTAATGTCTTTATAATAAAAGGTCTTTATAATAAAATGATTAACAAATATCCTTGAAGCAAATGCTATTTCTTTTTAATGTCTTTATAATAAAAGTTCATTATAATAAAATGATTAATAAATATCCTTGAAGCAAATGCTATTTCTTTTCAATTGAGTTTTCTATCCACAGATTCGTACACATACACAATACTGAGAATATTATACGCGATACAAAATTTATTTACTTAACAATTTGTTGAACTACGATTAATTCGTTCTATTCTTTATCTTTAACTTCTTCATCATTTACTGAAACTTAAATTATTATTTTGATCTGAAAAGTAATCTTTTGGTTTCATTATATTTTTAATTGATTCACTTATACAAAAACTGTATTTTATTTAGTTTTTTTGTGTTCATGACTCGATCTAAGCTGTAAATTTGTTTACATCACAAAGATTGACTTGAATGAAATAAAAACTGCCTGTTAGACGAGGAAACATTGAACCAGGACCGTGATATTAGCGGAATTTTGTTCTCAAATATGTAGTGGCACTTCCGCGAGTATGAACATGAATTAAGTAAAGTCAATAAATATTATGAAAATTTTTTTATCATATAAAACAATTATTGAAACACTATCGCTTGCCTGGGAAGTGTGCACTGGGTGATCCGCGCCGTGGATACGTCTTTGATACGGCTGTTAACGTCCTTGCACGATACCTAGCCGCCCCTCCCCGAGTGGCAACGAAAGGTACATCTCTTTAATGAAAGTGTTCATTATTCCCAGGCGGTTATTTGGCCTCGATACACAGCGACGTCAATAGGCGTCATTAATTTTCTTCGTAAAATTAATCATATACTGGCTGAAATGGAAGGTTTTGTAATGAGAGAACAACACATTACTTTATATATAGTAAAATATCATTTATTGATTTCCAAAGAAACATTTTAAAACTCGAATTTCCTGGCGCGTGCGAACCATTCGCACAAATGCCGTCACCAAACTGTTTTCAAACTACTTCGCTGCATACTAAGCGAGCGGAAGGAGAGAAGAGAGAGGAAGAGAAAGAGAGAGAGAGAGAGAGAGAGAGAGAGAGTGAGAATGAAAAGAGAAACAGAAAAAGTCACCGCTGTTTCCAGTTTTTAATATATCTCGGATGATAGTCGATCTGACCTCTTGAACCCGGCAGCCGACAGTGTTAGATTGTTGATATTTAAGTCATCATTCAACTTGCATCGGCGACCCGACCACTTTGATATAAACAATATGGCTGTCTGATTTGATCTGACATATTTTTCAAGTGCAGAGCTGTCAGCTCGGCTCGTCTCCCCCAAAGGGCAACGGAAAGTCTGGCGCAAGGCTTCTAAATGTGAGGATTTCTAGCTCCCATAAATAGGGTCCCAATCGTTGTGTTATATGGTAATATTTTCTCTGAATCACACAATAAATCCGCTAGTGTTTGCAGGGTTCCGTATTGGGAGTTCTATTATGTTTTATATTTTTACTAGCAGGAAACCCCGACGTTGCTCGGGATTGAATGAGGATAATAACTATGTACTGTTTCTATTATGCCCATAGAACCATATTATTTTCTTTGTTTTTACTACCCCCTTTTCCTGTGTCGCCCCTAATATAGTCAAAAGAAGCTGCAATATTTGAAAACTCTCTGAATTTGTGTCGGATGCGTATGGTTTAAATTTCATTGAAATTAGATCTAGGTATTTGAAGTTTTAAGAAGGGTTCTGGGTCACTTAGAGGTAGGGCAACGAAGATATTTTGCATATAGAATGTAACGTAAAGATTCAGGACAACTTCCATTTGGTTCCCCAGAAAAAAGTGCACATGTGATATAAATCTCATCGAAATAGTGTATATTTGAAGTTTGCAGGTGGTTATGCTCTCACAACGCTCTTATAAGAGCACTTAGAGATTCGAGAACACTTCCATTGTCTTCCCCGATAAATCTTACAGAAGTATGCACTTTTGTATTCTTTATGGTTTCTTTCTATAGGAGACATACAAACATCACACACACACACACACGCACACACACATTTAGTTTTATATATATATAGATAAATCGTGTATGTAATCGCTTAAAATTAATATAAAAATGATTTGCTGATGATGATAAAATGTTGGTTAATTCTCACAAGGTATTGTGCATATAGATCTCAACAGTTTATCAAGATTTTTAAAAACTTAAAATCTATCTCAAACAAGGCCCATTGTCGTCGGGGCGTAAGGAGCTACTTTAATTGGGGGCCCGATATATAGCGGCATTCTAAGTGGGGAGTTGGCCAGCAAGATATTTGTTTACATTATATCTAAATTTCTGCATGTCGTTACAGTCGGAAGTTCAAAGGCAAGCGGTACGAGGAAAGACGATATTACAGTAGAAAGATTGCTGGTGTCTGGGGAGCTCTACAGTGAAAGGGGGGCTGTTCTGACAAACTAGTAAATACAACTAGTAGAGAAATAAATTATTCCGATCAAGTATCAAAATACAATGTTCGTAACTCAAATATCTCTACTTTTGCGGGAATATATGCTTATAAAGTTAATACAATTATGGTAGAATAATGGAAAAGAATTGTGAGCAGCTGCTTCCAGAAATATAAAGTCGGAAACAAACATGCAAAAGGTTAAATACGTATTTTTATAAGTAATACAACGAAGGAACTATTTCTGCTTTACTTGATAATATATTGTGATATCTTCTTTTAGTAACAATAGAAAAGTTATAGTTAATAACGCTGCAAGTTGAAAACGATTCCATCGCCTCCGAACAAGGAAAAAAATAGTCATCAAGCTAAAAAAAATATATATATTGCAAATGCTAGTTGCTACTTTATGCAAGAGAATTCCAGAAAAAATTACATAAAAAAGAAAAACAAATAATTATTATTTTGAGAGTATGGATTCACGAAAAGCTTAAAATAGTAATTGTTACGAGCGGCAAAGTTGGATATCTAAATGCTCTTTCAGTATTAAAAAGAAGAAAGAGAACAACAGAAAAATAGAGGTACTGCATACTTTATGAAACAGACAGGACCGTAAAAAGAAAAGTAGATGATTATTATTTTCAGAGTATGGAAGCACGGACAGCTTAAAATAGTAAGTGTATCTAGCAGCTAAGAAGGAAGATAATGAATATTTTCTGCAACCGACGTAACGGTAGATAGGCAGAAACACCTTTCCGATCTTTTTTCCATCCATAGAAAGATAACAAGTAAAAATCACTAGACATGTTATGTTTTCTTTTATTTTGTGAAGTAAAACAAATACTGGGAAGGAAAGTGATGAGTCCGTTGATGCTAAGTAAAAAAGTGAATTCTCCATTATTCAACATTTATGGGAAAAATGGTTTCACACTTAGATATTATTACAGTGTACTTAAAATGGAAAATAATATTAGCGTCTATGAATGATGTTAAGTTTCTCTCTCTCTCTCTCTCTCTCTCTCTCTCTATATATATATATATATATATATATATATATATATATATATATAAGAAGAAATAAGAGTGATAAACATGTACGAATATCCAGATTTCTTTCAAACTTCGATTGTTCAATGCAAGGTATATTCTGTAATAAACTAATGTTTATTATTTTTCCTTAAGCCAAGGCTTTTCAAAGATCGAAATCTTATCATCAGAGGAAATATACAGATAGATAAGTTGGCTGTGGAAAAGCTAAAGTTCAAACATTTGAAAAAATATTATTAAAAAATGGAGTGAAAAAAGTTCGTGTAAAAAAGATATGTGGTTGAACTTTGGCTTTTCCACAGCCAACTTATGTTCAAAAATGAAGAAAACTGATGATTATTGGGCAAACAGTAATCTCAAACTGTGCGGTGTGCGTTTTGTTGTCATGACGCGTGCGATGGTCCACGCATAACGTTTCCTCGGGTTAGCAAAGACAACCCTCAGTAATCCTCAGTTTTCTTCATTTTTTGACAAAAACCAGAGGACTGATTGAAATATCAAAACAGAAACAATTAAAAAAAAACAACAACATCGTTTTTAATTCTTCATACGCCACCAATCATCTATAATATATATATATATATATATATATATATATATATATATATATATGAAAAAAGGAAAACCAAAAACTGGATGTTTTTTTATGTGTACATCAACGTTTCGTCTTTATTTATAAGACTTCATCAGGATGATGATATAGGGAAAAGATATCATGCAAGCACGGATACATGTAGGGTAGACATGTTGGGAAGAAAAATAAAATAAAATGAAAATGAAATATAGTGGCAGCGTCTAGCTGGACGTCCGTACTTGTTAGAGAATGAAAAATGAGTGGGAGAAAAAAGGGGAAGGGTGGAGGGAGCAAGGACTACTGTGGCTGGCGATGAGAGAAAGAGGTGGGGGATGAGCAGGGGTAAAATGGATGGCAGCGAAATGGTTTCTTTAACCTATCACCCTTAATAAGCAAGATCATCCTCACAGAACAAAGTCTTTTGCCTGATCATGGCTAACTTTTATTTTCATCTCTAACCTTATGACACTCTTCCATTCACCCACACCCTTCCCTTTTCTCCCTGAATCTTCTCTTATTTTTTCCTCATTTTTTTCCCTCACATTTTTAATACTACAGTCCAAATAAACTTTCTCATGTTCCAAATATTTCAAATATATTCCTCACCCACCCTTTCAATCACCCCCCTCCCCCACCCACTCCAATCCCTCACTCATTGCTATCATTTTCCAAATATTTCAAATATTTCACACCCTATCACGACAAATCCTCCCTCTTCCCCCTCTCATCCATTTTCTCCCATACCTTTTCTTAAATTCCCTCATTTTCTTCAAACGCTCTCTAAGACTATAACTTTCGCCCATCCACCAAAATCACAGCCCCCCCCTCCCTCTCTACCCATCCCCATTTCCCTGCATACACCCCACACACACAAACATTCCAACTCACTCTTCCCCTTCAATCTCGACCACAGCCATCTGGTCAAACACCCCCTCCCCCTTTTCCTCCAATCCCTCTCTGCCATCCATTTTACCCCTGCTCATCCCCCACCTCTTTCTCTCATCGCCAGCCACAGTAGTCCTTGCTCCCTCCACCCTTCCCCTTTTTTCTCCCACTCATTTTTCATTCTCTAACAAGTACGGACGTCCAGCTAGACGCTGCCACTATATTTCATTTTCATTTTATTTTATTTTTCTTCCCAACATGTCTACCCTACATGTATCCGTGCTTGCATGATATCTTTTCCCTATATCATCATCCTGATGAAGTCTTATAAATAAAGACGAAACGTTGATGTACACATAAAAAAACATCCAGTTTTTGGTTTTCCTTTTTCATTTTACCATCACGTCGGATTACCTCCATCCTTCTATTCCCATATATATATATATATATATGTGTGTGTGTTTTCGTTCAAGTTTAAAGTATTGCATGGAAAGTTAATAAAATTGAAATAAAAGCCAAATTAGCAATACAAGATTAATTTTTTTTTTTTTTTTTACATTAATCCTATCGATTACGGAATAAAATTCCTTCTTCAGGGGTGACCAGTATTGAGTCATTTTTTTTTTTCCTTATCAAAAAACAAGAATAAAGAAACTTATTTATTTGTTAATTTGATAAACGTCTTTGATGGTACGACGTCATCGCCTTGATGTTATGAAATGGCGGGTAGGATTCAAAACCGGTGTCGAACGAGGGATGCGTTGGCTCGCTGTCGAGTAATGTGTGTGTTTTTCGTTCAAGTTTAAAGTATTGCATGGAAAGTTAATAAAATTGAAATAAAAGCCAAATTAGCAATACAAGATTAATTTATTATATATATATATATATATATATATATATATATATATATATATATATAAGTACTTGAATGCCATATTTTTGCTATACTGTACATACTATGGGTGTGTTATTCTATTGTAAATTTATGCCCTACTTAATTCATTTTTTGCATTTTTGGATGCGAGCGATATATTTTTTAGTGTGTATAGACGTATATAGGAAATATATCTGTATTTTATTTGGATTAGCGTGAATTAAAAGTGATACTAGTTTTGACTATAAACACAAAAGTTAGAAAATGATGTGCACAAGCAATGTTAAAAAATGTAAGGGTTTTGTTTTCAGGGCTGTTTTTGTCTTTTTCTTCTAATGAATCACTATTCTGGAAAATTCAGTATATGTTTTATACCCTGTTTGTTTAGATATATGATGAACGACCGTAAAGTATGAAATTTACATTGATAAATAAAGATATAGTCACTCGAATCTGCATTTTACTTTTTATGTATACATACACTTGAATTAAAAATTAATATCCATTAAGCTTACACTGTGACAATTTGACTACAAACAATATAATATTTATATTTATCTATATATATCTATATATCTATATATATATATATATAAAATAAGTTATAGAAATAAATTTATGGCAAATAACTACACAGAGGCGTCCGCGTTTAATCCCCGTGGGGGATCGACAAGCTAAGCACTTAACTTAACAATTCTCTACGGGGATAACACGCGGTTGCCTCTGTGTAACTTAATTGCCATAAATATTGATTTGGTATAAAAACAATGGCGTTTTTTGCGTTCAACTTCAAAAGACCATAACTTCTTTTATACCGAACTTTATTAATCAAAATAAAAACCATTATCATCAACACATTTTTTGCCCACAGGAAACAAGTTTACTTATTCCATTATCATAAAAATCCGGAGTTCTGGAAGCGATGAAGTCATTGAAGGCCGATTTGGCATCATCTCGGCTTTTGAAGAATTTCTCGCGTAGAAAGTTGTCGAGATGCTTGAAAAAGTGATAATCGGTGGGCGAGAGGTCCGGTAAATATGGTGGATCAGGTAGAGTCTTGTAGCCTAATTCGTTCAGCTTCTGCAGGGTCAGTTGTGCAACATGCGTGCGAGCGTTGTCATGGAGGAGAATTGGTCCCTGCATATTGACCAATCTCAGACGCATACGTTGGATCTTCTGGTGCATTTCGTCAATTTGTTGGCAGTACTTCTCCGTCGTAATCGTTTCGCCCGGATTCAAGAAGCTGTGATAGATGAGACCGGTTGCAGAACACCAAGCAGTCACCATAATCGTTTTGTTGGTGCAATTTCGGCTTCAGAGAGTGTTTTGGAGCTTCGCCAACATCCAACCACTGTGCCGAACGTCGCCGATTGTCATAGAGGATCCACTTCTCATCACACGTCACAATTCGCTTGAGAAATGGGCAGTTTCTGTTGTGCAGCGAGAGCGTAGAAGACACCTCAAAACGACGATTTTTTTGATTATTGTTCAATTCGTGCGGCACCCATTCATCCAGCTTTTTTTTACTTCCCTATTTTCTTCAAATGGCGAACGACTGTTGAGTGGTCGACCTCGAGTTCATCAGTAACTTCTCGTGTGGTTTTGCGAGAATCGGCTTTCAATTAAGGCTTTAATATCTTCGTTATCAACCGCAGTCGACCGGCCGTGACCGTCTTCATCTTCGAGGCTCTCGTCACCATTGCAAAATTTCTTGAACCACGTTTGTGCCGTACGTTCGTTAGTGGTTACTAGACCAACCACATCATTGATGTCACGAGTTGTCTCGGTAGCTTTTCGGCCTAGTTTGAACTGGAATAAGAATATCGTTCGATTTCAATTTTGCCCATGCTGTCGAAAAGCTTGCAAAAACAATAAATGAAAAGATTAAAAATGGAAACGAATATCACAATTCGATAGAGCGAAAAACACGCTTTAAAATGGCATATAACAACGCTATATTTATCAATAAATTAATTCAGAAAACATATATAAATATAACAGATGTGAGAAAACGCCATTGTTTTTGCACTAACCTAATATATTATCATAACTTACTATCTAGCTCTACTCACGTATTGAGCACTGTTGAAGTAAATACTTAAAATCTATATATAATATATCATATCTTCTTATAGTATAATATGTGTATACATGAATATATATATATATATATATATATATATATATATATATATATATATTGTTTCATTTTACTTCAGTCGAAGTTCTCAGAAATTAAGGGTTCTCTACCTGGGGCAAACACTTGATATCTATATAAGATATATAGATACTCCATTAAAGTTCTCCTTTACCTGTCAAATGTTCATCTCTCTAATTTACCAGTTAATTATGTTATAGTATATAGTTATTGTGGGCTTAGCGGTTTCCAGGACAATAATGTATGTAGTCTGTTGGGGTATCAAGCTAAGTGGTGTTAAATGAGGAAACATGACTCGGAGAAGATGCACCATTCCTCGTATGAGTCAGTGTATAGCCGTGTCAAGGGTATCTTATTTGGGCTTCGAATATTATGTTATTTTGAATATTTAGTCAGGGTTTACTTGTAGGGGGAAGTATCCTCATGTCAGGTTGATCTGACAAACCCTTTTACAGAGAGGCCGACGACACTCGAGGATGGTGTAATTTCAACTATTTGTGTGCAATGCGTTTCCCGGTGGAAAATAATGAAACTTTTAAAATGAACAATATGGAAAACATGACAAATTGTACATTATAGCTGTCATGATAATTTTTATTTTATTGTTCGGATTGTTCTCCGTTCTTTATAAAAGAAACTGTACTTTCTGATGAAATAAAAACGACAAAATATGAACTTTTTATGAAAAAGTTGAAATTTTCAAAACTTTGTACCACGCTCAATTCAAAAGTCCTTTGATAATGTTTTCTGTGCCGACACATGTTTCTTGGTTCAGCGTGAAATTGTACGTTTGACCCGCAATAAGAATTTCGCTTTTAAGATACCTGCGTTTTCTCATGTATTTATTAGTGTTAATTTCACATGTGTTTTATTGACAAGGATTCTTCAAGGATATCATTGCATGGTTCTTTTTTATGATAAGTTTTACAAATCCATATTATAAATATATATGGCCCATAACATGTATATATATATATATATATATATATATATATATATATATATATATATATATATATATATATATATATATATATTATAATATAAAATGAACTAATAAAATAAGGTGTCAATCAAATTTTATTAGAATTCAATATTAATGCTCTATCCAGTATATTGAGCTTCAGTTTTTATCCGGATGTTTCACTAATTATAAGATATTAGTTGACGCTTATATCTTTTGTTGGATTACTTTATATATATATATATATATATATATATATATATATATATATATATATATATATATATATATGGGGGGTATTAAAAAGGAAGGATAAAAGTACTCCGACGTAATGGTAAATGAAAAAAGAGAAAACCAAGAGATATTTTATATGTATATTCATCAACGTTTCGTCTTTATTGTAAGATTTTCTCAGATTATCTCCTGAAGAAGTCTTACAATAAAGACGAAACGCTGATGCATATATATGAAAAAATATCTCTTGTTTTTTGTTCCTTTTTCATTTCCGATGGGGGTATGTGTGTGGGGTGTTTATGGTAATTTGATATATATATATATATATATATATATGAATAATTGTTTTTTAAACAATCAAACGCACACCGCAGCTCATACACAGTAAATTGTAGACTCAAGTTTCGTCCTCTTTTCAGCTGATGAACTACCATAGAATATGTAAACAACAGTGAAGTATCTATTATAGGAAGTTATTCTGTATTTCTTGATAATAGGTGCTGTCATCTAAGTAGCAGTTACAAGGCAAATGCCAAAGGCTCACGGCGAGATTTCCAACCAAACCAGCGTTGCAGTACCTGTCAGGTTCTATATGTAGATTGAATAGAATCTATCGTTTGTAGATTATTTAGGCAAAATATATGTCTACCAAACAAATGAAGCTAATACTATTTATAAGATATTAAGGATTGACATACACGCACACACACGCGTACACGCACATACATATATATATATATATATATATATATATATATATATATATATATATATATATATATATATATGTATATATATGTATCTATATATATATATATATATGAGCTGATTATATACTTGCAGTATTTCTGAACATGTTATTGTCATAATATACCTAGCTTTTCCTTATGAGATAATGGTTGTTAGTATGTCCATTATATTTTTCTCTTGTCATGGACTTTGTTTATTATATATATATATATATATATATATATATATATATATATATATATATATATATATACATTTACAGATATATATGTATACATATATAACAGCTAAGATCTTTATTCTATAAAAGTGATATCACCAAATAATTTCTATCTTAACAGTTATACAGTTATACAGTCATTTTCATGAATATATTCCATTATCTCATCGCAGTCTAACACGATGTTTTCGACACTTAATACACTTCACGAGACGTGGAGGAATATAAGTACCACAGTAACTAATCAATATTTCATCATCATCATCATCATCATCATCATCATCATCATCATCATCATCATCATCAATTGTTATTATCACTCTAAGAGGAGCCCCCCCCTTGTTTCCTTTTACCTTGTTTTGTTCCTGGCTAGACGTGGCCAAGTAAGACTCAGTTGGCTGTTGAGGTTATCTCTTCACCGGGTGTTTGGCTTCCCTCTAGGTATTTTCCATTGACTCGGCGTTTATTTTGTCGCTGTAGATGTCTAATCTTTACAATGGGGTAGATATAATCCTTGACAACGAAATACAAACTAATGAGCCAACAACGACCAACATGACACTATAAGAGCAGAGTGTAGTATTTGTTCTGATGCTAAACTTCATCTTTTCTGTCCTCGGTCAATGAAGGAGAAATTCTCCTAGACTGAGGCAATTTAATGTTTTGTACAAATCCAGACTTTTTTCTTTTTTAAGGAGCTCTATTTTTTCTCACATTAAAATAATTACCTTGTGTCAAACTCTACTCTCGTGAGAGGCAAGTAAATGCGAACTACTGCGGCATTTTTAAAAAATGTTATTGCAACCCAGAGTGCCCTTATTTATGGAGCTGGATTTTCGTCCATAAAAAATAACTCGCGTCTAACTCTACTCTCATTGGGAGGCAAGGAAATAGCGAGTACTGATCAATTTTATTTATTTTTGTCTCAATCCAGAGTAACCTTTTTAGGGAAACTGTATTTTCCCCACATGGAAAACAGACTTTGTGCATAACGCTTCGCTCGTGGGGAGGGAAGTAAATAGGGACAATAAAAACAAAGCGACATTCTTAAAATGCGTCCATTCAATCTGCACGTTTTGTGATAAAAATGCTATTTCAAATGTGAACGTGACAGACTGACGAAATGGCACACCCTCCTATAGAGATGCGTCCACACATCTACATTTTACTTTACAAGACTAGATCTTGCTATATATATATATATATATATATATATATATATATATATATATATATATATAGATGTCCTAACATATGAAACATCAGGGTTTGTTTTAATTTAAGACGTAAGCGTATAAGACTAACAGACATTCTATTTCAAACTTCGCCGTCGCTAAATGTAAAACAATCAGCTTTGCTGTTAAGAGATGTTCGGTGCGAACGCAGATCCCAGGATATTATTGTAAAAAGAAATAATACAAAATTAGTATCACAATTGAATTCCTTGGAAAATTTTACTCGAGAAACGTTGGGTTTTATTTTAGTATAGCGCTTTGTTTTCAATTCCATATTCGAACAGAAAGACAGAGAGACGAAGACACCATGAATATAGTATAAATGTGGGTAAGTTGGTGTCTGTTGAGTTTTGTGACATGTTAACCGTCGTTGGCTCATTTTATGCCAAAAACGTAGGTATGTCTTGTATAGAATTTTTTTCGTAGATTAATTTGAAGGCGTATATCTTGTAAACAAATAGTCTGTGAACGATAGGTTCTATTCAACTCATAGATGGGACCCTGACAGGTACTACTACTCGATGCAAGAGTGGACCTGAGAGTAATAGTATCAAATAGAAGACTCTACACTTCTCAGTTTAGTTCATTGACCTTTTAACTAGGGGCAAAGTGTAGTACCTGTTCTGGATGCTCTTCGAATATGTGATCTACGGAGTTGTTTACATTCCAGCATGTGATATACCCATTAACCCTAACTCTAACAATAACTGACTAACCATAACCCTAACTAACCCTAACATAAACAACAGGTTAGGGTTAGAATTAATGAGTAGATCACATATTTGAATCTTAAAAACTCGATAGATCACATATCGGATTAGAAACCATTCGTTAGATAACATATTGGAAGAGAACCCGGTATTGATACTACACTTCATCTTTTCTGTGCTCGATCAGTGAACGAAAAATCCTTTTAGACTGAGGCAATTTTTATTTTTGTCCTAATCTAAATTTTCAACATATTGAAAACTTACCTCGTGTATCACTCTGCTTTTGTTGGTAGTAAAGTAAGTAGGAGCTCTATACTCCCCAAAGCTTTGGCTCTAAAAGAATTGCGGCCTTTCACTAGACATTGTTTTGTGGCATATTAATCATGGTTTAAGGTGGTGGCTATCTTGACCAGTTGATATAATTCAGCCATAGGGTAGGTAGAAATAAAGTTAGAAAGGATTGTAAAAGATGGATAAGGGGTGGTGAAGAAGGGTAGCGGCGACCAACTGTCCGAAACAAATTATTTCCTAGGCTCCCAAATTGGAGCATCATCACCGAATTTTAAGATCATACTAAGAACCTGTATGTAAACTCTCACATGTATATATATATATATATATATATATATATATATATATAGATAGATAGATAGATAGACATGTATATATATGTATTAGTATGCTTCGCCCGCTAGATCTCGCTTCACATTTATTATATATATATATATATATATATATATATATATATATATATATATATATATATATATTATGTAAATCATCCTTATTTAATATGTATCAAATAAAGTATACATTTCATTGAAATTGGAATTAATTGAATTTTCGGTGGACCTATGGTTAAAATTTCAGTTTGCCCGAAGACCCTCTTAATGGTAACAATATTTACTGAAATTTTGAAAATATAAATAATTTTTGTTGATTTTCCTATGGTTTAAATTTCATTTGAATCAAAGGGAAAAAGTTTTCAAGGGACCCTCTTAATATTAACAAAATTTGCTGAAATTTTGGGAATAGACATCATTTTTGGTAATTTACCTATGGTTTGAATTGCATTTGAATATAAGGGAAAACACTTTTCAGTAGGGGGCGACCGGTGAACCCCAGCGTTGAAGTGATATATTTCTTATATAGCCGATGACCTTCACTGAGAGGTCAGTAGTCAACATGCCAATTTTCAAGTAATTCTGTCCAGCGGTTTGGGTGAACGGAAGACACAAAGATTAGGCGGACACATACACACACAGCGTTACTATTTTATATAAATATATATATAGATCAATAAATATGGGAATAAAATGATTAAACGTAATGGAAAATGAAACAGGAAAGCCAAAAACTATATTATTTATGTATTCATCACGGTTTCGTCTTTATTGTAGACTTCCGCAGGAGTAAACAAAATGCAGAAAAATCATACACTGTCCAAATTCCAGCATTGCTTTAGATAAGAAAAAGCATAAAATAAAAACCGTGATTAAAGCTAGTCCGTTATCAGCAGCAGTCTGTGAAGTTCAAGAGAAGCGGGAGTGAATAAGGTGACGGCTTGGATTTATTAGTTCCCATAGCTATGTTTAGCTAGAGAGTTTGTCTGGGTCAAAATATGTTCAGCCAAGCTTGGTCGATAGTGAATGTGGGGAAGTCTAAATTTATTGTCGTAACTAAAAAGGGAAATAAGAAAAAAAAACAATTATAATTTGTTATATGAATGTAAAAGCGTGGAGATTTTTATTATTTTAAAACGCAGATTCTGATTATAAACAAAAAGTGTTGGCATAAAGAGAGAGGGGTACATTATACCTATTTGCTTTTTATGAAAGTGTGAATGTATTAAGTCATTCCTATTTATTTAATTACTATATGTGTTCCTTATTAATAAATCAATACATTTCGTGCCATATGTGGAAATTGGATCATTTCTACCACTTGAACATTATGTTTTGTAGTATTATTATACTTAACATTATTATTAATATTTATATATTTGCTTATTTATATGTATATCATTTATTTATTTTCATGTTTTATGTTATATATATATATATATATATATATATATATATATATATATATATATATATATATATATATTAGTGAAATAATGACTGAATGTCTACATTTGGTTATTATGAAAGTGGTATTTCGATTAGAACTACTGAAGAGCCATGAATTTAATAATTGTTCTCTTCTTAAATCTCCGAAATAATTAAATAGTAAAAAGCTGATGATCCCCGTTTTCTATTCCATAAGTTAAGGTCCATTGTTTATTTTTCACTGTTATATAGTTGAATCCTCTTTTGCATTTGTAGATTTTTCAGCGGTAAGTCGGCTTGTTGAGGAGCTAAGTCTTAACTTTCACAGATAGCATGAATTGGAATAAATACATCGAAAACGTTGCCAGGGCTGCTTGAAAGAAGGTGGGCTCCGTCTACCGTGCCAGTAAACTTCTCACACCTGACATTATCTTAGATCTCTACAAAGCCAACATCCGCCAATGTATGGAGTATTGTTCCCACATCTGGGCTGGTGCATCATCCGCTAGTCTCTCCCTCTTAGACAAGGTCCAAAAAAGAGTTGCTAACTTGATAGGTTCTTCACTATCCACCCAGCTCTGTCCCATCGCCGCACTGTTGCATCCTTGTGCCTGTTTTACAAGTACTTCAATGAATTGTGCTCTGATGAGCTTGCCGCTCTTGAACCCCCACGACGTAAATTCACTAGACGAACCCGACAATCTGCCAAATTCCATCCATACACTGTAGACATCCCCGGATGCCGAAGAGCTTTCTACTCCAAAAGCTTCTTTCGTCGTGCTGCTGGACTCTTGAACTCCTTCCCTGCTTCCTGCTTTCCTGACGTTACTGACACGCAGAAATTTAAAACTAATGTAAACAGACATCTCGCTGCGCAGCTCCTAATTTAGGTTGACCCCCCTTTTTTTCTCAGTAGACCCTTACATCTACAGTGGCGGCCTGCCTTGTTTGAGGTGACCTATGATAACAAACAAAGTATCTCTAGGTATTTAAACTGCTTCGTTGCTTAATTTATAAATTACTCAAAACTTTTCAGACGATATATATATATATATATATATATATATATATATATATAGGCGAGAGGTTGAGAGAGAGAGAATAGAGAGAGAGAAGAGAGATCGTGATCTTTCGCTCATATTTGTCCGCAAGAATATGGGATTATTTTCGAGCACGCATCAGACTCAAAAGATATCGTTATGAATAGATAACATGATCTCATCTAAGAACACGATATTTCTAACAAATGTCACTGGAAACAGACATGAAAGGATGGAAACATACAAAAAATCTTAGTAAATATGATAATAACGAGAAGAAGAAGAAGAAAAAGAACAACAACAACAACAAACCCATTTTGATGGTGTGAATATATTCTTTAATTGATGAACTAATAGACCATGGAGAGGTAAACATATAGAGTGTAAACAAATCGTTCGTTGTATTTCCAAAACAAAATATCAAAAACTATTATTAATAGGGCACTACAAGAAAATAAACTTCCGCCAAATATTTCACTCACTTTCTCTACATTTATCTCTCTCTTTCTCTTTCTCTTTCCCTCTCTATTTCTCTCTCTCTCTCTATATATATATATATATATAAATAAATGAATTTTTCATTTAAAATGGCACGATTGTTTGATTTTCAAAATATTTCACTTTAATACATTATGATCCGTGCTTCTAAGATGTTAATTTCCTTTCCTTACTTAAAAAAAGCGCCAAATCAGCGTATACAACATCGCCAGGACTAAAAAAAAAATAACGTCGTAAGATCGTGACGTGTTTCGACCCTTCAGGATTAATACCACCAGTATGAGGAGGAAAAAAAGAAGAGAAAAAAACACTATAAGACAGTCTCGCTTGAGAAAGTTGTATTTACAACGAAAATTCGCGAAAAAAAAATTAAATAAATGAATTTTTCATTTAAAATTGCACGATTGTTTGATTTTCAAAATATTTCACTTTCATATATAAATAAATATATATATATATATATATATATATATATATATATATATGTGTGTGTGTGTGTGTGTGTGTGTGTGTGTGTGTGTGTATATGCAGCTCGACGGTTGCGTTTAGATCCCGGCTTGAGGCACTAACTGGTCTAGCCGCACTGATAAGCAATGAAACAGCGAAACAGTCTGTATGTGGATGACTATATAAAGTTCCCTCCGGGTAGAGCTTATTGTGTAAGGGTATCGCCAACTGCCATTTAGCTTTAAGGCATAGCTCATTAGGTAAAACTAATTCAAGCTCCCGGCATTTGCAATGGTTACATACATTGAGATATTTCTTACATTCAGTCAGTGTCGCATGATAACGTACTGTCAGCTCGACGGTTGCGTTTCGATCCCGGCTTGGGACACTAACTGGTCTAGCCGCACTGATGAGTTGTGAAACAGCGAAACAGTCTGTATGTGGATGACTATATATATATATATATATATATATATATATATATATATATATATATATATATATATATATATATATGATCATTCCCTGTCGTATCTGTGTCTGTCACTTGCAGAAATCCTTGACGCGGAGATGGGGACGCCCCGTTTTCTTGAGCCTGGAGCTAGAGAAGGTCTTTAGAGATGCGCCCATCATCGATCCTGTGCACATAGCCCAGTTAGCGAAGACATCGCTCACGCAGTAGGGAGTAGATGGATGGAACGCCTGCTCTTTACAGAACATCATTGTTTCTCACTCTGTCCTGCCATGTGACACCAAGTATCCTACGTATTACCTCATATGGAAGACCTGGAGTTTCCTGTCCTGTGTTGAGTATGTCGTCACGGTCTCACGCTCATACAGTAGGACACTGAGAATGCACGCTCTCTAGACGGTGATCTACACGACTTCGTTCACACTATAACAAGAGATACATGTAAGTAAAAAGGAAAACATATATTTATTAGATCAATTATATATAGACAGTAATACATAGGTATTCCAAATAAACGGCGAAAAGAAGCGGGCAATTGTCATTTGTTTATCAAACGTTAATTAAAAATGCTAAAATATCTTTTTCATTTTTCTAGAATACTTTTATTGAAGAACAGTTCACAAATTAATGTGAAAAACAATAAAAAATCAGATTTATCTTGTTTTTATATTTTATTCTGTGTTTATCTTGTCATCGCGTCTTAACAATTAACAATGCTTACGTTCTATAATCAAGTATCGTTAGCCAAAAGCGTAAAGAAAAAACATACTATCAACAGCAGTCTCCAAAAAAGATAAATATTGAAAATAGCATCTTAATTCACGGGATAGTCTTTAATAAATTTTCATTAATATATATTCTATCCGGCTGGACAATTGTTTAAGTTGCAGACACTTCCTGAGATTCACCGTTAATTTCTATTGGATCAACTGATATTTTTACAATGGAATCGCTTTGATTTTTTTAATTGGAATTTGAAAATGGCGTCCCATTCACAGTATTGTCTTAAATATCATTTCATTAATATATACATTAAACTGTTCTTTTAGAGTACTAAAATTAAAGCAGAAGAAAGAGATAGATATTTCAATAGCCATTACCGTCCTTCGTAAACACCTTTCGTATTTGCACTATCATAATATAATGGTTTTACATTTCATATTATTTGTGACTGCTTTAAATTCTAAGGTGATTTCAATGCTTTAGAATGTCGTCTGGAAAGCTACTTGAACTAAATTTCTTACAATTACTTATGGATACTTTTAAGTAAGATTTTGTCAATTACGTGTATTTCCCAATGTCATATAGTCGCAAGGATAACGTGAAAAAATACATATACAGATTAAGGTGTCTTATAATGTCATTAATATAAACATGCATCATGTTTTTTTTTAGATTAAAAAACGCACAATGTCAATAGGTATTAACAGAGTCTTTAGAATTTCGAAAATAAAACCTTGACTACATTAAGACCATGTTATTATCGTATCTCTGTGTATGTTTGTGTTTGTTTTTCATGAATGATCAAACAATTACACTTCGATATTTGAAAAGAATTTGGAAGTTGTTAAACTGTTGAATAGAAACACGTCAGTAGGTTTAGTGTCGGGAACATTAAGTTCCCTTGAAAGGATATTTTCTGGATTGGTACAAAAATTAAGCATTGCCTCAGCTTCAAAGAAGAGAATTTTAAAAATCAGCCGAGAACGCGTATATGAATTCGTTAGACGTCACAAGAACTTCAGAAGAACGTTTACACTTTTAATTCCGGGACACCAGAATTAGAGTTACAAGATGAATTGTATTTATGTTAAGCAATTTAAAATGCTGCTACACGTTTGATACGTAGTGTTATTTATTGTAGGTTGCTTGGGTTTCATAAAAATAGCTTCAAATATTTTTAATTTTAAAAATTAGTATCAGAATGTCTTTAAATTTGTGTTCAATCAGAAGTGGACAGTTATGTTTTTTTTTTAATGAAAATAAATCTAATAGCTACATTTGTCATACTACCACTACCCTTTCCCGCATACTCACCATGCATCTGATAAACTCTAGCTCAATTTAACAGCGTTAAAAAAAACACAACTTACATTCCTAATAACTCAACTAAAACTAAATTGAGCATACTCTCTCTGTGGAGCTTCGAAACATGATTTAGCACAGAACATTCGCCTATGAGGTGTTTTTTTCGTTGTGTTAACACGTGTGAATTAGAAGGTTATACTGAAGAACCTTATAGAAAAAATAAAGAAATAGTATCGGAACAGTTAAACAGAGGTGTCGCCAAGATCAAGTCCAAATGAATGTTAATATCTCTCTCCAGTGTTAAAAAAAGCGTCGTTCAGTCCAACATAAAAAAATCCAGTACTATTCTCTCCTTTCGTTCGTTTTACGATCCCACGTCCAGAACGATCTTCACGTCTCTGACCGAATCTTCATTTTCCCTCTCTTATTAAAAAAAAAATGCGACGCATGTAACCCAACTTAATTTGCATAAATCTCTCACTCGACACCGCTGCCCGGATCTTCAAATAAAAACCTTATTTGACTTTCTGACCCCTTTCCCCTCCCACTCCTCTTTCTTTTTTGTCATCAGCGAGCGTTTTCGGGTTCGCCCCACACACACAGCATACCAGACGCTGCCTCTTTGAACGGCGCCGATAAGTGTCTGCATTTACGTCAGTCGGCCGCTCTCCGTTACAGGCATCTTCAAGGCTGTTCTTTGCGGAGTGGTTTCGCAATCTCCCGACATACAACGCTTAGTATTCCTAACTTGTCACCCATCTTGTACTGGCTATGTTCAACACCGCTTAACTTTAGCGATCTAACGAGAACCGGTGTGTCAACATGATAATGTCGCACATATTGCAATACTTAGTATATCGTTAACCAAAGTAAGCTGTATATAACCTGCGTTTCAAGGCACTAACACGAACCCTGTACAACATACGCAATCTAGTAATTCTGGCGCCCCTGCTTTTAGGAAAAACTAAAAACATTTCCTGACGGAGACAGACGATACAACGGGGAGTAAATAAGATGGATATCGACGTGGTTGTATTACTAAATTTGAATGATGTCTTGTTATTGCTTCTCTGACCTCTCAGCTGTAGTGATGACCATATCGAAATGACTTCCACAGATATTTCATGCAAGTACATAGCTTGTGTGACATTATTATTATTATTATTATTATTATTATTATTATTATTATTATTATTATTATTATTATTATTATTATTATTAGCGATGGTGCAGTTAATGCAGGAAATACAAATGTCAGCCGAAAAGGTTACTATTAATATGGATTATGAGAAAGCATTTCCTTATATCATTTGAAGAATGCCCGAAGAAGACAGAGGGAATATTCTTAAGATGCGTCCATTCAATCTACGCGTTTACCGATAAAAATTTGATTTAGGTCCACCCTCCCAGGCTTTGCCTTCTCACCCTTTGAGAAGGGGTTAGTTTATTGCTAATTGCCTGAGGCGCCCCTACCGGGGAATGCCGACGGGGCTGCCCATGCAATTTTTAATGGTTATAGTGCTCTTCCTCTACTGTGCTGACTTATCAAATCCCACTTTCCGACCTTGTGTCACATCTTACCGCTATGGGAGGTAGATAAATAACCTGGTAGATTAACGAATATAATATTGTAAATTCAATCGTGACAAACCAACGTATTTGCTATTTGAAACGTAAACATTAACGACAGACGTGACTGCTATTTAAAACTCAAGCGTGACAGATCAACTAATTTTTTTATTTCAGACACAAAAATTAAAGGTCGACGTAACTGTATTTTAAACTTAAGCGTAACATATCTATGGTTTGGTTTGGTAGTTTTGTTTTACGGCATATCAACCCTTTTTGGGTTATTTAATGCCGAATCTGGTCATTATAGTAAAAGTTTTTATGCTTCAAGTTCTTTATATCTTCAAATGTTTAATCATCGTTTTTGGTTTGGTAGTTTTGTTTTACGGCATAGCAACCCTTTTTGGGTTATTTAATGCCGAATCTGGTCATTATAGTAAAAGTTTTTATGCTTCAAGTTCTTTATATCTTCAAATGTTTAATCATCGTTTTTGGTTTGGTAGTTTTGTTTTACGGCACATCAACCCCTCCCGGGCTATTCAATGCCGAATCCGGTCATTATAGTAAAAGATTTATGCTTCAAGTTCTAAAAATAAAATAAAAAAGGGGAGGGAGAAAGGGAGAGGGGCTGTTGTTTTTGTTTTTGGTTTTGTAGAACATAATTAAGTTTTACAAAAAAAAAAAAAAAAAAAAAAACGTCAATGTAGGTGAATTTCGTCTCAGGGAGCCACAGGGCAGCCTGATCTGGTATCACCAGCAATATCTATGTATTTGCTATTTGGAACGTAAGCAGTAAAGACGGACGTAACTGCTATTTTACGCTTATGCGTGATAGATCAAGGAATTTGCTATTTCACGGTTATTAAAACTGAATCGTAACAGAATAACGAATTAGGTATTTTAAATGTAAGAAGTAATGGTCGACGTAGCTGCTATTTAAAACTTGAATGTGGCGGACAAACGGATTTGCTATTTCAAATGTTAGAATTAGAGACCGACGTAACTGTTATTTTAGATTGAAGCGTGACAGTACTATCAACAAGCCGTGCGTGCGTGGTTCCCCTCTGTATGTGACTCGATGTGGCGAGTGTAAAATGCAATAAATTTGGGCAATTTGGGGCATTTTTGACCCCCCTCGGACCCCCTGGGGGCGCGAACCAGAATTTTTCTGAGGTCAAGGATGCTCATTTTATATCTAGAACAATTGCCTCTACATTTTGGCCAAGTTTCAGAAAAATTGAATGGATGAATCAAACGTTATGGGAGAAAAGGGTTTTTTTTTGCCATTTTGGGGCTTTTGACCCCCTGGGGTCGCGAACCAGATTCTTTCCAAGGTCAGCTATACTTATTTTCTATTAAGAACAATTGCCTCCACATTTTGGCCAAGTTTCAGAGAAATTGAATGGATGGATGGAAGTTATGGGGCAAAAATGTCATTTTTGCCATTTCGGGGCCTTTTGACCCCCTGGGGGGCTAACCAGATTTTTTTTTCAAAAATCGGAGAATGTCACTTTCTATCCTTACCAAAGTTACAACTTCATGCAAAATTTCAGAGAAATTCAATGGATGGTTGCGGAGAAAAATCCGGACGGACGGACGGACGGACGGACATGCCTCAAAACATAAGTCCCCCGATTTTACACGGCTTGTTATAGATGTGTTTCATTAATCTAAAATAGCATGTATCTCTTCCAACGTGTGGTTAGCGATGAAAACGCTATTTCAAACTTAAGTTTGACAGAGCAGCGATTGTTTGGTCTTTTGGCTTGGAACAAAATGTAGTATGTGTTCTTATACTACGCTTTGTCTGTTCTGTCTTCGGTCAGTGAAAGAAAAATCTATCCAGGCTGAAGGGAATTTTTATTTTTTGTTCCAATCCAGAGTACCCTCTTTGGGGAGCTGTACTTTTCTCCAAATTAAAAACCGACATCGTGTCAAACTCTGCCCTCGTTAGTAAATAAGTAAATAAATAGAAACTAACGAACGTAATATTTTCAACTAAAACATTACAGACCAAATAAAATGCTATTTCAAACTTAAACGTGACAGACCTATGAACGGATTTCAAATGTAATACTTCTAATGCTTAATGGGCGATAATTATGTTTTAGAATTTAGCGTGACAGAAGACTAAAATGCAATTAAAAAATTAAACGTGACAGACCAACCGATAAACATAGCCTCTTATTAAGATTTTTGGAGGCAACTAGACTAACATGCGTCTATTCAATCTGTGAGTCGAGCGTGCTAATGCTTTTTCAAACAAGAGCGGGACAGACTGACGTACACAGCCTGTTATAGAGACACTTGGACGTATCTAAGAAACGTGAGACGAGAAAGTTCATGCCTAGATTAATAGAACAAGCAAATGCAATCACATAAATTCGACACAAATCAATCTACACGCAAAGAAATATACAAAAGGTGGAATTGCAAAAAGACGGCTTGACAAGACGAGCGGAATGCATGGAATAAGAAATAACATCTTCTCTCCCTATATATAGTGTAAACGCAATTATTGTATATCTATATACTGAAAGGAAGTCAGTCGGATTCTCGAAGTTTGTCACCGTAGGTTTTTTCTTAAAGATCAATATTTTATTCTGAATACGTTGTCAATTACATAAATTATCAGTTTGTGTTTATTACAAAAAAATAATTTCCAGTCGACTTCATCAATCACATATTCTATCCGGCCCGACAATTTTGTTCAGTTACAAGCACTTCCTGAGATTCACCGTGGATTTCCATTGGATCTCGAACATATATGAAATCGCTTTGTTTCTTAAAATTGAAAATTAAAATTAAATTTGAAAATGGCGTCTTAATTTACTGGATTATATATACGTAAAACTTTTATTTCACATTGCTTAAAATTAAACACAAGACAGGAATAGAGATATTTTAGTAGCCATTCAACGTATTTCGTAAACACCTTTAGCATTTGCATAATCATAAAAATAAAGATACTACATTTCATATAATTTGCGACTGATTTAAATTCTAAGGTGATTTTGAAAGCTTTAAAATGTCGTTTAGAAAGTTACTTCAATTAAATTTCTACAATTACAATGTCATATAGTCGCAAGGATAACACACACACACATACACATATGAAATTGTTTTATCATTCTATTAATATAAACATTCATCATTTTTTTCAAGTTTGGTACTATATTCAACTGACCGGATTTCTAAATAACAAAGCACACGTTTCAATTTCTTTCATTTCTGACTGTAAAATGTACACATTTAGTTAGAAATTCGGATAAAAATGCTTATATAGGATTCGAAAATCGGTTATATCGTGCGAAAATAATTGTGTAGGAAAAGAACTTCATGGGAAATACTAAAGAATAAATGAGATAATGTATGACAAAAACCGATTAGGTTAAACATACCATAAATTGTAGAACTATAAATACAGCTTAAGTTTATTTTGATAGCAATTGAAAGTTGAGGCAAATGTCTGATACTATTCGAAAAATTACGAATATATTTCATATTTAAATTCACGTTTATACATTTTTATATTAATAGATTAATGTTTTATTTTTTTATTTATATAGGTCGACTCAATTGAACACTAAGGCAATCACTCCAAGGTTACGGTCCGTGCTTCCCGGACTAAGAAGTTGTTTTATCTTACAGAGCAATTAAGTAAAACGGAAAGTAAGTGTATATGAAGAAAATTTAATGGAAAATACCAAAGATGAATGCGATTATGTATTCTCAAATCTGAATGAATAAACTACGACATGAGAATTATTACAGACCTATAAATCTCAGTATACAATCAAGCTTAAGGAAGTTCATTTCACGTACAATTATTGACTATTGGCCTTGATATGTGATGACTCATTAATAAATAAATAACAAACTTGGAAACTTTTTTTTTTAAATGTCGACAGAGAAAGAAGAGCGTTCTCTCGCAAGGGCGATAACTCAAAACGCCGATATTGTAACCTATTTATAATTACTATCCCAACCAGTTCAAAAATAGAGACAAGACCGATTTTTTATATGGGAACAATTCAACCGCTCTCCTCCTATGTGTCGTCCATAAAAGAGTGCACTTTGGATTTGGAACAAACGACGCCTAATCTTTATCTGAATCTGAAATCACGTTTATACAGTTTATATTTATCTTTTATTGTTTTAATTTTGTTACTTATATAAACCGATATCATGTGGTTAGCTAGCATACTGTTGAACATGAGCAAAGACATAGTTATCGAGTCCTTTGTTAACTCTTAGGCTATTCACTTCTTAAAAAACAGTAAACACTCATATGGTAACTCTTTATTTTATAAGAGAACAAATATTCATACTTATTCATACTGTATAACCTAAAAATGCGCAAATGATTAAAACATAAGACATATCTTATGACGAAGGACGTTGGATTAGAGCTGTAGTGAGGTCCGATCATGTCATCAAACATGGCTGTATGTGACGTGAGAGTCAATTAGATGCTTTATTCTAGGTGACTATGTACTAAATGTGGTGTGAGTGAGCCTGAAATGTCAGTTTTCATTAAGTATACTCCGATGCCACGAGGAGTGCATGTGTTCCGACCGGTTCATTGTCAAACGTTCTACGTCTAAAGTGTGTTTTAAAAATCCGCACAACGTTGATGTTGACGCAGCATAGTCGGGAACTTGGGTGAGTAGTCTCTGCTTTGGGCCGAGGAAGCGTTGTGCTAATGAATAGCAGGGCCTCTTCGTTATGCTGTGCCAAACAAGTTGTGAGCAAGCAAGCCGGAATAAATGTTTGCATACATAAATAAGAAAGGCATTTTTGCATGTATAAATAAATGCTTTATTACATAATAACTAACCTAAAAAAAAACAAGAACAGGGCAGCTTCCAGGTGTACATGCAAAATCTTCGACGAACGCATGAACGCCTTCAAATATTTCGGTTCGATACTAAGGGATGGCGGCAGCATCCTCGGCGAAGATGCTGCGCGCATCAATGCGACGTGGCTAATGTGACGCATCACCAGCGGTATCCTCTATGGCCGCAAATCAGTGACCGTATAAAGTTAAAGATCTACCGGACGGTTGTGAGACCCGTCGCTTTGTACAGGCTCGGGTGCTTAACAACAACGAGGATAGCGGAGCAAATATTTGCCGTGTTGGGAACCAAACTGGTCCGTCGGATGTCTAGAATTACACTTCTCGACCACGTTTGCAATGAGGACATCCGAAAGCGCTACGGCGTCGCACCAACTGACGTGAAGATGAGGGGATGGCGGCTTAGATGGTTTGAATATGGGCCAACAACGACACAGTCGCGAACTTGCCTTTGCACTATAAGTCGTCGGGAAGCGACCGAAAGACAGACCGATGATGAGATGGACATACACTCTTCACAAATACTTCTGTAGAACCGGCCTTCACCCGTACCAAGCCTGTAAGTATGTCAAGTGGAGGCAAAAATCAATAATTGCAGACCCTGGCTTAGCTCGGGATGAACGCATAAATAAACGAAGATAACTTCACTAACAGGTTAGTTTGCATACACAAGTGACAAAGACAGTTTTGTCTTTAAAATTGGTCTTTATTATAACTTCATTAAAATGTCGGATCCATTCCCTAACAAAAATAAAAGATAGTCTTCGGTGTTTGTTTCCATCATATTACTGACTTTCCACCACAATAATATCTCTCATGTAAAAATAAACGCCAGGTAACATGACGAATTCAGCGAACTATAGGATTCCTGCCGGCTCATACTTAACCTTTGAAAGTTTATATATTTAAAAGAACCTCTTAATATTGCTCTTTTTATAACAAAAATTTAAAATGTGCCGATGTAACCTTTCAATTTATATCGCAAACTATTTTTATCAAAACTCAATATTGCCAGTCGTTGTTTGACACCAATAATTGTGTCATAGAAGAGCTTGGTCAGTATTTTAATATGTCACCGTTTACGACAACGGATGCTTTCACATTTGGAATAAATGGGTGTGAAGTGACTTTATCTAATGTCCTTGAAAAAGGTATGAATATGACCCTCCTTCATTAGCTCTCTCTGAAATAGTACAATAGACAAGACTTTCGAGCCTTTTTGAACCCCTAGTCGAGCCACAGTGACACCATCGCTTACAGGTAAAGCCAGATGACACTACACGAAGAGAGCTGGCAGTCCTCAATTCTCAAAAACAAAGTTGAAGTTAATGGAAATACATTTTTATGCAAACAAGATTATGGAAATATTTAAAATATGTTTTCAAAAATGGAATCGGTTGAAAATTATATTTATATGTTACAATAATCTTATATATATATATATATATATATATATATATATATATATATATATATATATATATAAAACCCAATGTCTGCGTGTGTGTATGTCTGTGTGTTCATATGATATTTGCGTGTGTTCTATAGACAAATATTTATATGTATTATCATATATAATTTACAAAGAAAGACAATGGAAGTGTTCGCAAATCTCTGAATGCATCCCTAATAGGGCTACAAGGGCATAACACGATTGAAACTTCATATATATCCTATTATTCTGAAATTTAGATCATACGTATGTTTTTTTTCTGTTGAAGACAATGGAGGTGGCCCAGGTGCCCACCTAACCAAAGGGAGCTATGGGAGCTTTAAAACTTGAAGTATATTCTATTTTGATGAGATGTATATCATCTGCATAAAATAATCCGGAGAAGGCGATAGAAGTGGTCCTGAATCTCTACCTTGCCGTAATGCGCCGAATACTACGTTCTCCTACTTCTAAATGACCCATTGGGACAGAATCCCCTTAAAACTTCAAATATATTATATTTTGATGAAATTTATATCACATATATATAATTCCCCAGGAAAAACAATGAAAGTGGTCCCAAATAACTACCTTACAATCTATGTGTCGAATATCCTCTAAGTGACCTATTAGGACAGATCCCATCCCCTTAAATCTTGAAATATCTATATCGGATTTTGATGAAATTTAAACTACATGTATAAGACATTAATTCAGAGAGTTTTCCCACATGTTATCTTCTTCCGACTATATTAAAGGGCGAAACGGGAGAGGGGAAGCAGAGAAAACAAAGAAAGTAATAGTGAATAAATGCATAGTAGTGATCCACATTGAATCCCGAGCAACGTCGGTTCTTCCTGATAGTAAATGATGAATTTGATGTATCTTCAAACTTAGTATGAATTATTGTAATAACGTTTCTGTAGTTCTATTGCATGTGTAAAGGTTGCTGTCTTGAGGCAGCTCTATTCCAATTTTAAGAATTTGGTTGTCATATATATCTTTATTCAGAAAAAATTAGGTTATGCATATTTTTATATATTTGTGTACAAGATTTACTCCTAAACTAATTAACCGAACATCATGAAATTTGGAACACAGCTGCTAGGTGTAAGTCGTCGTAATGCAAGTTATATTTAGTTTAATTTAGTCTTAGGCAAAGGGTGTAAACCGAGGTGGTATTCAGATAACTCCGATTTTCATGAAATTTAAACAATAAGTATTAGACATTAATTAATAAATATTGTTACATTTCTTTTTCTTAGGAGTATTTTAAGACTTTTTAGGGGAAATAATATAGGCACAACCTCCCATTTTAAAATTCAAATAATTCATATTTGCATTGAATTTGATCCATAAGCAAGATTTCCTGAATTTCAATTTTTTATTCAGGCAGCCTAAGCTTAAACCTTAAATTTTAGATATTTTCTAGAATTAAAATCATGTAATGGATTTTGATAAAAAATTGGAATATGGATTCTTCACATAAAGTTTAGTACCATTATATCTTGATTTTAATCTTCATAACGGTTCATAAAAGTGGTGCAAAACTGTTCTGTTCGGGGAATTAATTTTTACCCGTTATGAGACGAGTATTCTTCAAATATATATGTATATATAAATTTTGGAATGGTCCCATCACTAATGTATATACATAATCATATACATATATATATATATATATATATATATATATATTTATATATTTATATATATATATATATATATATATTTATATATATATATATATATATATATATATATATATATATATATATATATATATATATATATATCGGCGAGGAATACGGACGTTTGGGACATTTTTGGGGGGGTAGAATGAGATTAAACAAATATAAAAACGAGAGAAAACGATTAAAAAGAAATTAATTAATGTACTGAACCGTTTTCGTCTACACTCATCAGAGTAAAACGTGGAAGTGATTAAATACGACTAAAACCTAAAACAATTGTAATGAAAACTAGTGACAAGTTTAGGAGGAAAAAAAAAAGAATGGGGAGGAGAGTCATAAGTTGATCACATCAAGTCCTAAAAGCCATTCCTTTTGTTTACAAAGGGAGGGTTTGATTGACTTGATATATATGGCTTCCAGGACTTTCAGGTGGAATAGAGAATGCGATCTACTTATGACAGAAAACCTGTCACTAGTGTACGTCGACGCACATTCGGCGCTATTTATGAGATGGTCAGCAATAGCAGACCCGGATGTATTAACTACATTATTTAAATTATTTAGTCGGCCCTGGCGTATGGCAGGGGGGATGTGTTGTTTGATGCTGGATTCAAACCTTTGCACTATTCTTCCCACGTATACGGCATCGCACCGACATTTAAATAGATAAATAATATTACTAATATGTTGGGGTGGGAGAACATCCTTATGAATAGATTTGAGCAAAGGTCGAGCAGAAAAAACAATTTTAGTATTAGATGCCTGGTAACACCGACGCACAGCTACAGAAATTTGATTAGCAAATTTTATGCTAATATTACCCAACCAAGGTAATCTGAGGTACGCCGGGCATTTTGGAGGACCAAAAAGTTTAGGCTTGTTAAAATGAGCGATCTTAGTAACGATATTAGAATTAACAATATCGAGAGGGTACCCATTTTCAACGAGCACCTCTTTGATAAATTCAATCTCCGAATCAATCAGGGATTCAGAGCAAATCTTTAAAGCACGATGAACCAAACATTTAATAAGATTTAGTTTTCTTTGTATGGGACAAAAAGAGTCCCAGTGACAATATAAACCAGTAAATGTAGGTTTGCGGAAAACAGATGTTAAAAACAATGAATCAGATTTATGCACTAATACATCCAGAAAAGGAAGGGTGGAGTTGTGTTCCTTCTCACAAGTGAACTTTAAGGCTGGGTGTAATTGATTGAGTGCATTAAGGAATAATATGGAATCTGACTCATTGTTAAACACGCAAAATGTATCATCTACGTATCGAAAATAAGTAAGTGGTTTATTGATACGGGCCAAAAGATTATGCTCGTGAAAACCTACAAAGATATTGGCCAACGCAGGACCAAGGGGTGACCCCATAGAAATGCCGTCGATTTGCTGATACATGACATTAACAAAACTGAATTCGACAGACATGGTAGCTAACCGCATCAGTTCTACGAAGACCTCCTCAGAGATAATAGGACCAACTGAGAAACCACGATATAAAACATCAGCACAAATATCGATGGTTTCTTGTAAGGGAACGCATGTAAATAAACTGCTGATGTCGAAAGAACACATAAACTTATTCTCAGCAGAAAAAGGGCAATTACGTATATATTCAGCAAAAGTGAATGAATCTTTAATACAGTTGGCCGAATATACTTCAAGCACAGGTTGAAGCAATTCAGCCAACCATTTAGCTAACTGATGCTGAACCGACCCGACCATAGAGAGAATCGGTCTTACGGGTATATTTTCCTTATGCGTTTTTGGTAGGCCGTAAAGACGAGGTCTTATAGACCCTATTGGTCGGATTATATCGTATATTTTCCCAGGAAGAACACCTTTCTTAACTTAAAAGGCTTGGGAAACTATTCTATAAAAGAATGTTAATATTTTAATCCAAATTATAAAGATTTCTTCGGTTATTGCTACTGTCTAATATAACAGACATGGAGTAGATTAAT
Source organism: Sepiola atlantica (assembly GCA_963556195.1). Classification (NCBI taxonomy): domain Eukaryota; kingdom Metazoa; phylum Mollusca; class Cephalopoda; order Sepiida; family Sepiolidae; genus Sepiola; species Sepiola atlantica. The sequence goes on from OY744534.1 coordinate 58,287,892, forward strand.
TTTTTTTTACTGTAAACAGAAAAAAATAACCTACATGATGATGATGGTGGTGGTGGTGGTAACAACACCAACACCAACACCAACAACAACAACAACAACAATAATAATAATAATTATAATAATAATAATAATTATAATAATAATAATAATAATAATAATAATAATAATAATAATAATAATAATAATAATAATAATAATTATAATAATAATAATGGCAAATTTGTAGATTATCACCCTCAAAAATGAGATTCTACTTTTTTAGGTGATTACGTGTGAACATCTTGAAAAACTTGACAAAAAGAAAGAAACAATTACTTTAGGATTTCGGGTATGAGATCAGTTTCGTATGTGAACTTAACGAAAAATGATCAGAATTTCCGTGCCATTCTAAATTTTAGGGACGTTCACTATTTTTTTTTACCACTAACCCTAAGACTGACTAGCTATGTCGTAAAACCATGCGGGATCGCTTGAAAAAGTGGGACTTCACTCCCCGAAAACAAATGTACACAATTTATCTCCCAGAGTAAACTAAAAATGTTTGGTAAACTACTCTAAAATGGTAGAATGTCTCGGAAATGGGAGTCCCTTTTTACGTAAAATTTATGTGTGAAACTGATCCGCCACTCTAAATTCTAAAATATGAATACAATTTCCTCTCTGTTGAACACTATTATGATGGCTGACTATGGTTGTCCGCCTGCTTGACATAAATAGGATTTACTTCTCATCCTGTCGTGTAACGGTTGGAATTGGCCTCATTGTTAGAGCGTTCGGAATTGAGTTAAAGGTGACTCTTGTTCCGGAGTTCGAATCGTGCGACCCGTTCGAACAGTTATCCCTACACTGATGATTCTACAAGGATGAAACGTATACGTATGTAGATAAAAATTAAATATTTCTTAGTATAATAAATTGTAGTCCCTATTCGGCCGGGCCCTTTAATGAGAAATAATATAAGCCGTCTGATCTAAGATATAAATTCAAGTGATTTTCTGTTGAGCAGTGTTAAGACGGCTGACTATGATTGCCTGCATGCTGGATGCAAATAGGGTTTATTTGTGTGTAATGGGGTACAATGTTTTCATTCAAGCATATTTCATCGGATAATATAAACATTCTGCGTCTATTTCATCTCTGGATAACTTCTGAAATTCTAACCTGCGTAAATGGGACCGTTAGGAGGGATACAGTAGTGGAAGTTGATTCTCTCCGAGCGCCTTTCTTAAATTTTAGAATATTTATTTGTTAAAAGAGTAAATAACTCATATGGTAATTCTTTATTTTAACCAGACGAAACATTCAAGATTATTTACAGACAATGAGTAGAAGCAAACAATACCATTATTCAGAATTACTTTAAAGACGGGAAACCATTTATTGATCGATTTACCATCGACAAATAAGATTGGACTATTTGCATCGAAGGCATATAGAAATAAAAAGAATATCTGCATCTCAATTTTATTTTCTGTTTATTGTTGTATCATTCCTGACACAAAGACCTGGACGTATTTTTCTTTCGTTGTCACATCAAATAACGCTCAGATGAGTCCGGACAGACTTGCCATCGACTATGTGTTCCACAAATGTTGGAACTTAGTGACGGCATTAGTAACATTGACGGGAACATATCGTTTCTGTGCCAAGAATAAACACACCGCCAAAACTCTGGTGCCAAATCCTAGTTCTGATACGTAATCTCGAGATGACAGAATTTGCAGTCAATTTATTATTCAAAAAAAAAGAAATCAACTAATCAACTGTGTATCTAACGTCTGACATTACATATAAGAAAACACACACGCATTTTTTTTTTGCTTATGGGACACCTTATATTTAATTATGCTTTCATGTACTGAAACAGAAAATTTACTAGCCTATTATGAATACATTCTTTGATTTAAACCTTTCTTTAATTAATAAATTGAAATGTTGTACTCTTACAAAACTCGAACTCTGAATTAAGTTAATTCATTTCGTTTACCAGTTATATCTAAATACAATCTCCTCAAATACAAATTCTTATATCGCTCTCTACCGCTCGCGCACAGGAATATTTACAGAATCTGCTAAAAACAAAACGTACATTGTAAAATCTACGAACGTAATTTCTGATTTTATTAAAATCTTCTCAGATTACAATTCTTATTAGTGATATTATCTTTTGAAAGATATTTTTAGGCAATATTTCTTTGTTTTTTTAATATTTTCATTAGTATTTAAAAGAATCAAGATCGGCGTTAACTTAAAACCTACTACTGGAAGTACAATGTTAACGCCGGTATACTGGTCCAGCTAGTGTACTATAAGATTGATGAAAATGTTTGTGCTACGTGGTAAGGAAAATGATTTAGCATGCAAGAATTTATTCGAAAGAAAAACCAATTCTTTAAGATAAAGTTCACCATTTTGTACAACCTCTTGTCAAAGGTCTACAAGTTTTCTGATTGGGTAAAAGTAACAACACTTTGGCTTTAAATTGAAAACTTTATTTACAGCTTTCTTCAACCTTATCAGCAAACTCATATCGGTAACCCTTCATGACGTGGATCATTTATCGGAATGAACTGAAGTCATATAGAGAAACGTCTGCACTATCAGCTAGGTGCGACTGAACGTCCCCACCATTCGAATCATTTCTTCCGCCCAGGATAACTTATGTAAGATTTGTTAGAAATCACAAAATATATTGCACATACGAAACTAACATACATTTACACGCTTTGGCTTTTCTGGATTCTCAACTAAAATATAGACACTTGACTTTAAGACCCATCAAGAGTAATAGAGAAATTTTCTCTTCTAAAATTTAGACATAAAATAATATTCTTTTAAGATGCTGCTTGAAGCATTATGTGTAGTATATATATATATATATATATATATATATATATATATATATATATATATATATATATAAAGAGAGAGAAAGAAAGAGAGAGAAAAAGAGAGAAAGAAAGAGAGAGAAAAAGAGAGAGAGAGAGAAATGGAGAGAGGGAGAAAGAGAGAGAGAGAGAGAGAAAAGGAGAGAGGGAGAAAGAGAGACAGAGAAATAAAAAGAGAGAAAGAAAGAGAGAGATAGAAATAGAGAGATAGAAAGAGATAGAGAAATAAAGAGAGAGAATGAAAGAGAGATACAGAAAGAAAGAGGAGACAAAGAGCGAGAGAGGAAGAAAAAGAAAGAGATAGAAAGAAAGAGAGAGATAGAAAGAGAGAGATAAAGAAAGAGAGAGAATGAAAGAGAGATACAGAAAGAAAGAGAAGGAGACAAAGAGAGAGAGAGAAGAAGAAAAAGAAAGATAGAGAAAGAAAGAGAGAGAAAAGGGAGAGAGAGAGTGAGAGGAAAAAAAGAAAGAGAGAGATAAAGAGAGATAATTCATAGGAGGCGATTCCAATGCAGAGACGTATAGGGTATAAGCTATTTGAAAGCAACATAAAACGGATACAAAAGTGAAAGTGAAATTAGTTTTTCGGCTTCTTTCCTTTTATTCTTATTAATAGATATTTTTAAATTACAAATCTTACAATATGTGCTCTTAATGCTATTTTATTAAACAGGCTTCTAAAACTTCATCAGAAGTCTCAAATAGGAAACCCTATATAAAGTGTTTCATTCATCGGAATAAACTGTAGTCAACTGAAGCTATTTCTGTACTATAGCTAGACGCAGAACGAAACACAATCGAAAACATTTCTTCGGACTAGTATAACTTGTGACGTAAGATTTTGTAGAGCTCACAAAGTATGACACATACGATACGAACATACATTTCTACGCTGTGATATTTCTGGATTCCCAACAAAAATACAGGCTCTTGACTTTAAGACCAATCAAGAGTTATAGAGAACATTTAGACACATCGACACGTTGTTTTCTTCTCTGATGATTACAAAACGATTCATGTGCATTTCTGAGAGTTAGAAATAGTTTGGGCAAAAGTGACGAAAGCAGGCATCAAGATTAGCAGATGTTAACTAAAAGTAACCCCAAACACCACCATGTCATATAACTGACATATTTTTGTTGCGACTTTGAAAGACCGATAATAAATAAGACAACATAGTGGTATATTTACAAGAGTGTATATCTACAGAAGTACAGAACAGTATGTTACAGAAAGACTACTGCGAGACTGCTTCGAGACTTCGCCGTAATCTTCTCTATACATAGAGTCTGGTAGAGTAATTAAGATCACAATCATACTATAACATTTTTAAATATCTGTAAGTCTTTCATCAAGTAACTTTGTGTAGTATGTTTTAACCATGCTGTTTAAACCATGGTGTTTTAACCATGCGGTTTTAACCATGCTGTTTACACCATACTGTTTTTTACACAATGGCGGCTGGAGGAGGAAGAGAAAACAATTTACTTAAAGGTAGTGTGTCCTGCTTATTTTCTTTTAGTAACGCTTACCTTACGCACACACAACAACAGCTATTAACACGCTTGGACATCCATACGCACACCCGAATTACTTACTAGACATCATCCTCGAGTGTTGTCTGTCTTTCTGTACAAGGGTTTGTCAGGAAACCTGACATGAGGATGCTTCTCCAACAAGTAAACCCTGGGTGAGAGGTAGATATCATAAAATATAGGAGCACTTGAATACCCGTATATCCTCTTTCCACAAGCACACAGAGATTTGCTCAAATACTCAGCGTGATATTCATGTCTCCAAACTGTCAGAAACATTGGGGACCTTAGAATCACAGAATCAATCCTCATCTCCAGATTAAACCCCTCACTCAATCAGCGTCACGAGCTCCACTCACCGTTCATTCTATAATATCTACCTCTTACCCACTGACTAACCCTCATATCTAACACTCATTATACTCCGTTTCCACCACTTCACTCATTACTTACCTCCTATATTAAATCATCACACACCCAGACAATCAAATAGGCCCCTCCCCATATGAACATCCATCCCAACACACATTCAGCCACAAACCAAAAACCATATTCAACCTACCCCACTAACACACTAAAATAAGTCACCTCATAACCTAGCATTTTTAATTAATTAATCCAAACACATATGAAATGTATACAAATAACATACAAATATTAAATTAAATAAATAAATAAATAATGATATAATAATAATAAAATAATACTAAATAAATAAATCAAATATTAAAAAAATATATTTAAAAAAAACACTATATAAAGAAATATGTAAACATGATGAAAATAAAGAATATATAAATAAACAAATAAACAATAATACATACATATATGCACTTGTATATATGTGTGTATGTATGTATACATATATATGTATATATATGTATATATGTATGTATGTGTATATATGTATTATATATATATATAACTAATAATTTATTACAAAGATTTCTACCGAACGAATCCATAAATTTAATTCGCATAACAGAGTTACTTCCCCCTATATCCTACAGTAAATACATATCACATTAATTCGATAAACTAATTTGATGAAACTCACAATTAATATCACTTCTTGAATATATGATAATCAATAAATTTAATTTAAAAAATCTAGAATATTTAAAATGAGAGATTAATTAATTTACTTTATATTAAAATTCTTAATATACGAAAAAAATACGAAAATAAAACACACTGAAAATATAAAGTAAATAATCAAAATATAAATTTAATAATAAAAATATATATATATGATTAAAGCTTACAGTTTATCGATCACCATACTCTTATCCAATATTACACACATATTTTTGAACACCAAATTATATACATAACATAACCCTAAAAATGTTTAATTTCCATTCTCTGCAGGACTTGGTTTCGCTGATGTTCTGTCTTTTGGCAACCATTTTGTTTTGTCAGATTCTCTGCACAATCGGAGATATTCCTCTGGTATTAATTATTTTTGACAAAGGGAAGTTTCTTTTCCCGAAATATTAAATAAATGATTTTATAATCATTCGGACATCACACAAACAGCTAACATACACTCTTGCTGTTATGTAAGATTAAAGAAAAAATGAATAGTAAGTCATATTTCATATTCGATTTATTGTTTTTGTTCATTCCAACTAACATCTTACCCGGAATTTGCATTGCCCACAGCCTTTTAAAAACATACTACTACTATTCCCAGCAATGCTTCACGCAAACTACCATTCTCTATTATATATATATATATATATATATATATATACATATATTAATAAGAGTTCGAATGCAAAATGCGTAAATCCAATTTATTTAAATTGAGATCTGTAAAATTACGAATATATTGAATCTAAACTTCGATCAAAAGCTTATTTTAACTGAAAGCAAAAATAAATTATGCCGATATAATATTATGTTAAAAATGATTTCAGGGTGTGATCATATGTTGAAATGCATCATTTTTGTTGTGATAGCTTGGTAATTTTGAAGATGGCGTTTATCTCGCTTTGCATTCGAACTTTTTATATATATATATATAGTATAATAGTCATTATTGGAGATGATAAGTGTTCGATAACGTTTTTAAGAGCATAATTACTTCAGTAAAAATGATACTGTGCAATAGTATTTCGAGTAGGCATATATACCAATGGTTTCAGAAGCTATAGTAAATCTAGTCCGTTCAGCTGAATACAATTTAGGCATGACTATTAGACATTAGACGATCTACTAACAAAGGAGCTGAATTCTATTCAGCTCAGCGAGCTTGATATTATATAGCTTTCGAAACCATTGGTATGTATCGCTAATCGATATATTATTGTATAGTATCATATCGTGTGTATATAAAAAACTTAATGTGAAAATATATAAATGTTTTTAATTTTTAATTTCTTAGTTGTTGACGTATAGGAATAGAACATGTCTTTAAAGATTTCTGTAAAAAATCGAGTTTTCAGCCTCTTCCTACGACCTTCTTTAGTGTAATGAGAGTTGTGTGTGTGCGCACGGTGGTTGATAGTGACAGAGAAAGAGAGTATAGACAATGGTATGAAGAGATGCTTACGTGTGATCAGTATGTGCCTATCTACATATCTCTGATCTTCCGTTGAATTCTCACATCTCAAGGTGTGAGTAGAGGATGTCATAGACATTATCCAATGTTTAAGTGCGTAGACAACAATACATTGTTTAAATGTATTCCTTTTCGAGTAGACGAGAGGGGCCAGCGGAAGAGAAAATAACGAATTTTATTTGTTATGTAACACATTTGAAGGCCGCATATATATGAAGGGACGGTTAGAATCTTAAAAAGATATCTCGGTTAGAGTCGGTGAAATAGCGGGTAAATATCTGGAATCTTGTAGGATGCACCATCCCCAGCAAAAAAACAACAAACACACTTATAAATTGATATATATATATATATATATATATATATACATATATATATATATATATATATATATATATATAATACAAATTAAACAATAAAATAAATATTATATCTTTATAATATATCCTATCGTGATAAGTCAATGCTCGATATACTACATAGAGTAATAATATAAGAAAATAAAAGATAAAAATAAAAATTGGAAAAAAATGTTCATATATTAAAAAACTTTTTTATTTTCCTTAATGCATGGATTTTCAAAAATAACAACTTTTCATCATAGGAAAATTCAGCAGTTTTCTCCAGTAGTGGATACTAATTTCCCCCCTTCTTCCCATAATGTCAACCCTATATGTGCACGTACTTGCATGGCATTTTTCTTTATATGATCATCCTGATGAAGTCTTATAAATAAAGACGAAACGTTGATGTACACATAAAAAACATCCCTTTTTGGTTTTCCTTTTTCATTTCCCCATTACGTCGGATTACCTTCATCCTTCTTTCCCCATACATATATATATATATATATATATATATATATATATATATATATATATATATATATATATATATATATATATAGGTTGCACTTCTTTATTGTACGATTACGCTTAAGCCCCAGAATTTGATTCATTTCATCAGTGCTGAAATTTTTAAAAATATCATGTTATTTCCTCCTTTATTTTAATGCCGGCCATCAAATGAATGCTCGGGACGTCCACCCCTTTAACGCAACGGCAAATGTTTTGAGAAAAAATGTTGTTGTGTGTTAAAACGTTTATTTTCTAACTTTGACCGAATAAACCGACTCTGATTTGAAAACGCGGCGCTTTGTCAAGTAAGGAAAGAGATCCAATCAATAAATCTATACGCAGCGGTCAAACACGACAACTGACCAGTGAAGCAAGAAGAGAGAGAAAAAAAGAGTCGTCACTACTTTCTAATTATACGCCATCAATCATCTTACACGTCGATGACCTAAAGGCACCCGACACAAGAGATTTTCTTTGTTGTAGTCCAGGCCGTTTCACACATTACAGAGGAAAAGCGAGAGAAAACACTCCGCGATTGTAATATAGTTCAATGCAACGACAAATAGCTGTAATGAAATTGAACTTAATGATAATGCTCCCTTGATTGCCCCGTTTTATCTACGATGTTATTTTTTCATGAATAATGAAAGAGGCAATTTGCTTGATGAACTCTCGTACATTTTCTTGGGTCATGTAAAAAGAAAAGACAGAGGAAAGATTGATTTTAGACATGCTGCACCAATCATAGTTATATTTATTTCATTTTCTCGATTTGAGACTTATTTTAAAAAAAGAAAGAAAATATATGAACGCACAAATGGAGCAAGAAATACAATTATAAATAATCAGATTACACTTTTTCATGGATATTTTCTGTTGCTCTCTTTCTGTCTCTCTCTCTCTCTCTCTCTCTCTCTCTATATATATATATATATATATATATATATATAGAGAGAGAGAGAGAGAGAGAGAGAGTGTGTGAAAAAGGACAAACGGAAAACAGGTTAAAGTGCAGGAGAAAAACAAAAACAAGAGATTTGACCGGTTTCGTTCGTGTTGGCAGACGTTCGCTAACACGAACGAAACCGGTCAAATCTCTTGTTTTTGTTTTTCTCCTACACTTTAACCTGTTTTCCGTTTGTCATTTCACACACACACACACACACAAATACACACACACACATATATATATATATATATATATATATATATATAGTATAAATGTTACCCGAATATTAAAATGATATTGATCTAAATTCCATTATTGGCAGTGGTATACATTGCAGATCTTTTTTGACATACTTGTGACTGGTGCGAACGAGCGTAACATTAGACAGACAGGAGAGAGAGAGAGAGAGAGAGAGAGAGAGAGAGAGCGTGCGATATGAAAGCAATATAACATCTCACGACAAAAGTCTACTTCATGCTTCTTTCTTTCTTTATCCCTCATTACCGAGGCATGGACAGGTAAGCGAGCGAGGAAGAGAATGGGAAGTGCACAAGCGATTGCCTTCTTTCTATCTGTTATTCTATTGCGAGCTTAGCATAACAGAAACACGATGGTAAGGGGGGAAGATAATAGTGACGTGTGTAACAAAGGAAAGGAGGGTAATACTTGTATGTGATGAGAAGACGATAATGTGAAAAGCAATGCAAAGTTTGGGAGAGCGAATTGGAAGAAAGTGACTGCGTGAGTTTAACCATATATTCGGTCCTGCCGGATATAAATGTTTACATGCCCGAAAATATATAAACATTTTGTAATGAATTGTTTATTTGAGGAAAATACGAAAAAAGGCTAAATATTGAACGCATCATTGCCTGAATATTTTTACGATAATTATGATTGCGCGATCCAACATCGAAAAGAGATCGATAGAATTAACTTGTAAACCTTATGGAACTTTTGATCAACAGTAAAATATATGTATTAAATGCTGAATACATCGCTCGTCCGCAATCCAAAGTAAAAGCTTTTTTTACCTATGTTCTTATTTACCTTATCTTCACACTCTTGTTGTGTGAGATCATTATATTGAATAACCATGTGTTTGACTTTTTTTTGCCAATCATCCTAACCAGCGTGCAGACATCCTTACAGAATCTTGCGATCATACCCGAGCCATACGACTTCCGGCAAGAATATAAATCTTAATTTGCGTCCAGTATTATCGGCCGTCACATACTTGACTTAATATCTGTCATTTCTTTTTTAAATTAATTTTTGTACAGTTTAGTGTGAAAATGCGTGACTTAACTAAATATGAAAAGGGTCAAATTGTTGGAGATTGCTTGGTTCATTGAGAGCTACGATATAAGGAACCATAAAATAATTCCAAAAGCAAGATAAACCTGCGGCAACGTGAAAAAATTCCGGCTACCTTCTAAACTTACTCATACTGAAAGACATTAAGCCGTATGTGGGAAGTAATAATCGGACTACTGTTGCCATAGTAAATACTCGGGTCATTTTATATATATATATATATATATATATATATATATATATATATATATATATATATATATATATATATAGATATATATATAGATATATATATATATATATATATATATGTCTGGATGTCTGTGTGTTGTGTTTAAGACAAATGTTATTAAATAAAACAATTTCTTTGTTTGATGTGACATTTTTTATTTTCTCAATTTTGTATAGTCCATTTAGTATTTCGGTCAAATTGGGGTATATAAGGTACGTGTATTTCTTGTTCTATTTTTCTATCTCTTTTTCGCGACTATATATTTTGCGAGTATTTTCGATTTCAGTCATCAAATCATTATGAAGCCTACAACAATGTATTCTACTTTTTTAATTTTAACGGCTAATAATTCACGAATTTCCAAAGAACGTCGGTAATGATGAGATGTTGCATGTGAACGTGAGTACGTGCAATGCGTGTACACAATTCAAAAATAACGTTGTTTAACGGCTAAGAATGTGCTTATGTTAATTACTACATGACTCATTTTAAAATTTTGTAACTTTTGCTTATCAATTAATGACACTCAATAACAACAACTAATATCATATCCTCCTACATCGTGCAATTTTCATCAAACTTGTTTCATTCTGCTTCTAGTAAAATTTCGGACAATTAGTAATAGAAAGTATTGGTTGGTTGTCTATATGTGTTCTTCAAGCTTTTTTCGCTCTACTTCTATTATTATTTAGAACACTTGTTATTGAAGCCTGTTATAATATTTACATATGTACTGCAATGTTCATCAAACTCATTTTATCATGCTTCTACTTCAATTGAAGACACTCGGGTATAACAAATATCGTAACATTGTGAAGCTTTATCAAACTTGTTTTATTCTTCCTCGAATGTTTACAACACTAACTCACGAATAACATCGTACTGTTAATATGAAACCTAATATATATGACAGGGAGAGTTTGAATTACATAATAGACACAATCCTCCAGTGTCTTATGTTTCTCTGTACAAGGATTTGTCAGAAAAACCTAACATGCGGATACTTGCCCCTACAAGTAAACACTGACAAAATATTCAAAATAACATAGTATTCGAAGCCCAAATAAGATCTCCTCGACACGGCTATTCATTGGCTTATACGAGGAAAGGGGCATTTTCTCCAAGTAATGTTACCCCAAGTAACAGCATTTAGATGAATACTTCACCAGACTAGATGAATTCTTGTCCTGGAATCCGGTAAGACCAAGAGACCACAAAGAAATATATACTATAACATGTTTAACTGTTCAATTCTGGAGAGGAAAATTAATGTCCTTAACTTCTTTCCTAACCCAACGTTTGAAAAATAAAGGAGAACTTTAATAGGATATTCGAATATCTATGTATCTCATATAGAAATCAAGTGTTAGCTTCAGGAAGGGGCCATTGATTTCTGAGAAGTCTGACTGAAGTAAAATGAAAAAAAAACTTTTATATTCTGCTTCTATTATCATTTAAGACAGTAAACACATATTGTGATATATTTTGTAGGTTTATTTTTCAATATAAAAATCCAAAGTTTAGGCATTTATCTAGATACTCAGAATATTCCTTTGTGAAAGATGGCTAATATGTCTTTTTATCTCTAAAAGAAAATGGCGTCAATATTTAATCTGACCTCTTGTCGGCGCCAAATATCTGGACAAACAAACCAATTACATGAAAGAGTAAGCGAAACGAAAACTAATTAATTCTTAAGCCGAATTTGAAGAATAAGAGAAGCAAAACAAGACATGCAAGTCATATTCCTGGCAATCGACTCTTTCAGAAAATTAGCCTTGGTTTCAGCCCAGATAAATTTGGTCACTGTCCGACAAGCATTTATTGAATGGGTCATCGAACATCTGTGAGAGGCTTTGTCTGTCAAAATTTGAACAGTAGGGTGGGGGCATTGATAGATCAGTCTTTCAAGTTCAACTTTTAAATAATATAATTTGTCAGGCTTGTTGTCGGCTTGTCACGTTTCAGTTTAAAATAGCATTTTTAAATGGGTACATGCATCTATATTAGATGCTATGTGAGCCATTCGGTCCGCCACGTTTAAGTTTGAAATATAATTTCAGATGTAAGATCGGTTGTCATGCATGAATTTGAAATAGAAGTTTAAATGTCAGTCAGTCTGTGACCCTTAAGTTTCAAATAGCATTTTTAGATGTCAGTCAGTCTGTAAAGCTTAAATTTAAAATAGCATTTTTAGATGTCAATCGTCATTAACCTTTAAATTGAAAATAGCATTTTTAGATGTCAATCGCTCTAACACCTTAGAATTTTTAATAGCACTTTAAGAAAGCAGTCTGTCAACATGATATTTTAAATCTTAATATGTTAAGATATCAGTCAGTCTGTCACCCTTAAATATCTAATAGTATTTTTAGATATCAGCCGGTCAGTCACACTAAAATTTAAAGTAGCATTTTAGATGTCAAAGTGTCTGTTACCCTTAAATTTAAAATAGCATTTATAGATGTAAGTAAATATGTTACCCTTAAATTTAAAATAGTATTTTTTATGTAAGTAAATTAGTTGCTCTTAAATTCGAAATAGCATTTTTAGATGTCAGTCGGTCTGTCACACTAAAATTTAAAGTAGCATTTTAGATGTCAAAGTGTCTGTTACCCTTAAATTTAAAATAGCATTTATAGATGTAAGTAAATATGTTACCCTTAAATTTAAAATAGTATTTTTTATGTAAGTAAATTAGTTGCTCTTAAATTCGAAATAGCATTTTTAGATGTCAGTCGGTCTGTCACACTAAAATTTAAAGTAGCATTTTAGATGTCAAAGTGTCTGTTACCCTTAAATTTAAAATAGCATTTATAGATGTAAGTAAATATGTTACCCTTAAATTTAAAATAGTATTTTTTATGTAAGTAAATTAGTTGCTCTTAAATTCGAAATAGCATTTTTAGATGTCAGTCGGTCTGTCACCCTTAAATTTTAAATAGCATTTTAAATGACAGTCTCTATCTCAGCCTTAAATTACAAATACATTTTAGATGTCAGTCGGTCTGTAACTTTTAAATTTCAAACAACACTTTAGATGTCTATCGATCATCTACCTATTAATTTCTAAATAGGAGTTTAAGATATAAGTCAGTGTGCCCCCAATTTCCAATAGCCTATTCAGACATCAGTCAGTCTATAAACCTTAAATATGTGTGAAAAATGACAAACGGAAAACAGGTTAAAGTGCAAGAGAAAACATTGAAATATGATTTGACAAGTGGGTGACATATTTTTCTTTGTTTCTTATTCTTCTTTTTATATTTTTATTTATTTTCTTTTTCTTTTTCACTTTCACACCTACTGAGCTAGTATGGGGAGGCGGTGGAGGAGGGGGTAAAAGGCGATAAGAGGGAAGAAGACGAAACCGGTCAAATCTCTTGTGTTTGTGTTTCTTCTGCACTTTAACCTGTTTTCCGTTTGTTATTTTTCACACATTTTGTCCATCACGTCATTTCATTTGCATGAATTATCGTGTACCTTACGCCAAACCTTAAATATCTAATAGCATTTTTAGATGTAAGTCAGTCTGTCACCTTTAAATTTAAAATAGTATTTGTAAATGTCAGTCGGTCCGTCAAACTAACATTTCAAATAGCATTTTAGATACCAGTCTGTATTTCAGATTTAAATTTCAAATATCATTTGAGATGTCAGTCTGTATGTCACACTTATATTTGAAATAGAACTTTAAGATGTCAGTCGGTCTGTCACACTTACACTTCAAATAGCACTTTAAATATCAATCGGTTTGTCACCCTTAAATTTCTAATAGACTATTTAGATGTTAGTCGGTCTGTCACCCTTAAATTTTAAATAGCATTTATAGATTTCAGTCGGTCTGTCATTCTTAAATTGCAAATAGTATTTTTAGATGTGAGTAAATATGTTACCCTTAAATTTCAAATATTATGTTTTAAGTAAGTAAATCTGTCACTCTTAAAATTGAAATAGCATATATATATATATATATAATTTAAATCATCCTTATTTAATATGTATTAAATAAAGTATACATTTCATTGAAATTGGATCTATTTTGATCTATTTAAATTTTCGCTGAACCTATGGTTTACATTTCAGTGTGTGTGTGGGGGGGGGGGGGTGCTCCCCACGAAGATCCTCTTCATATTATCAAAAGTTGCTGAAATTTAACGAACATACATCATTTTTTGTCATTTACCTATGGTTTAAATTTCATTTGAATTAAAGGGTAAACAGTTTTCAGCGTTGGAGTGATATATTTCTTATATAGCCTATGACCTTCACTGAGAGGTCAGTAGTCCACATGCCAATGTTCAAGCAATTCTGTCCAGCGGTTTGGGTGAACATAAGACACAAAGATCAGGCGGACACATACACACACAGAGTTACTATTTTATATATAGATGTTATGTTATGTTATGTTATTATAAGTATGTTCTGGAATTAATTCATTAAAGACATCAAAATAAACTTGCCATAAAAAGCAGCTGCGCACATAATTGTAAAAACCATTCCTCATGGTTAAAACTCAACCACTTATATTATTTCAAAGAAACGATATTATAAATAGTTGTTCTACCCCCACAAAAGTATTAGGTTAACTACAATTATGATATACAAGTAATTTAATGATAGAAAGAGGTAAATATTATTTTTTTAAATACATAAATGTTTATCTTAAATCGGACAGAGGTAAAGAAATGTAGAAAGGGTTTTTAATTAATTTTCTATGCGCGTGGCACTGTAATGTCATAAACGAAAAATGCCTCCATTCAAAAACATCTACATTCTAAAATATCTTCTTTACCGGGATAGACTGAAGTGAATTATATATATATATATATATATATATATATATATATATATATATATATATATATATATATATATATATATGTATTATATCGCTAGTCAAATCAAATATCAATTTGTTGGATACAAATTATCTCTGTGAAGCTTTGAGAATACGACTGATTTAATTATATATATATATATATATATATATATATATATATATATATATTATGTATATATATATGGAGTATTAATTTAAAAAAGGATCAACACAAAGTGGAACTTAATAATTATAAACATAGAATTTATATTGGCTACAAAAATGCAATCGTGATTCAATCCCAAATTTCATCCTTCCAGTTACTTTCTTTTTCTATTGACATTATTCTTATATATTTTTTATTTTTATTTTAGGTATTTTTTTTATTTCTACTTATATTTTGAGATAAACCCTTATCCATCGATTTAATCATAAAATTGCAATAAGTGGTCAGGCTGCACCATATTTCGTTTGCATGTGGTCAATATTCAGTTCAATTGCATGATGCTAATAAAATGCATTACAAAAACAAGCACAAAGGAAATTATGCATTTGAACCACTACAAAATCAACCTACAGCGGTTTGTCTCCATAGTTACGTCCGATCCAATTTATTATATGAGGATCGAAAAGATTACGAAGATCCGCTAACTGTCCATTTACGTAGCCTAATTTGACGTGACACTTTGTTTTCGTGTGGGCATTATTGCATGCCTCGTAATTACGTGTAGGCCATTAATTAACTTAGTTTCTGTATAATAATATATACATTAAATATATCTCTATTAATGTAAAGTTGGGTATGTGCTCATAGATTGAGATATTTTTATGTACAGGATTCACTCCTAAACCACTTAACCAATCATTATGAATTTTGGAGCAGAGCTGCTTGACGTATTGGGTAGGAATGTGGGCTATATTTAATCTAATTTAATTTAGTTTTATTTAAACGAATGCAAACAGGAAGTAGAAACCATTCGTGAAAATTCAGACGACTGTTTTTGTGAAATTTTAACAATACGAATTAGACAACAATAAACAACATTCCCGACATTTTAGTTTCTATCAGTATTATAAACGATGTTTAGAGGACACAATTTGAACAAAACCTTTTATTTGAAAATTCAAATATTTCAGATATGCATTGAATTGTGTCCATTGCAATTAGACACCAATTAAGCAAGATGGCCTTAATTTCAATTTTTTTGTAAAACCCTTTAAGCTTAAGCTTTACATTTTAGAGTTTCTGTTCAAAATTAGAATAAGGATTCAAGACATAAGGTTTAGTATCATTATATGTTATTTTAATATTTCTCTAGTATGTACACTTTCGGTCAAAATAAAATTAGCTATTTCAAAAATAATTTCATTAGTATTGTCGTTTCAAGTAATTTTAGTGATCTATTTTCAGGTTAATATCTTAGCTGCTAAATGTACCTTTTATATTTAATATAAAATGTCACCTATGGCAAATAACACCCTACCTTAGAGTCCAACGTTCAAACTCTTTGGCCTAACATTCACAGATTACATGAATTGGAACACATTCATAGAAGACATTGCCAAAGCTGCTGCAAAGAAAGTGGGCTCCCCTTACCGTGCTAGAAAACTTCTCACATCTGACAGTATCTTATATCTCTACAAAACCACCAGCCGCCCATGCATGGAGTATTGTTGTCACATATGGGCTTGTGCACCATCCACCAGTGTCTTCCTCTTTCACAAGGTCCAAAATCAAGTCACTAATCTAATAGGCTCCTCACTATCCACCAAGCTCCAGCCCCTGTCTCATCGCCCAATGTTGGATCCTTGTGCTTGTTTTACAAGTACTTCAATGAAATGTGCTCCGATGAACTTGCTGCTCTAGTGCCCCCTAGACGTAAATACACTCGACGAACACGACAATCAGCTAAATCCCATCCATTCACTATGGAGGTCCGTACTTGCCAGATAGCCTTGTACTCCAGTAGCTTATTTCCTCGTGCTGCCGGCCTTTGGAACTCTCTCCCTATCTGCATAGTTCCTAATTTAGGATAATCCCCTTAACGTTCACCCTAATTCTCAGTAGCCCCTTACGTCTACAGTGGCAACTTGCCTTGTTTGAGGTGAACCCAGTTTAAAAGAAAATTGCAGAACACCAGAATTGGAGAGATGAGAAAGAGAGGTTTGGAGTAGAAACATTTTTTGTACCATCTTGAACAGTGAAAACGTTGCTATTTTCTCTTTCAACAGCGAGAGAAATTGGTAAGCCATATCAATAAACGGCTAATATGTTAAAGAAGGCATGATCAGGCCGTCCCAAATCGTCAACCAGAAAAGATGAAGGCTGAAAATGACAGATTCTTTCATTACAGGAAAGACAACCTTTACAAATTAGATAAAGGAGTTAAAGACAGGAGACGGTGAATCACCTTCTCCAAGAACAATGTCCAGAAGATTGAAGGAAAACGATATATCATCAAGACGATACGTAAAAAGCCTTTTGTCATCACAAAATGATCTCATGAATAGGAAGAGCCTTGTTACTTAATACGGCACTTCCTGCTTGGAATCGTTTCAGAGTTATTTGGTCGGATGAGTAGCGTTTTTTTCTCTTGTGAGTGATGCTCAAAAACGGTGTCTTTGAATACTAGATGAGATATTCGGGGTTGATTGCATCCAAACAAAAGTGTAGCCTAGAAATGCTGGAATTATCGTTTGGGGTGTATTTTCATTACTTGGTGTTGGAGAGTTAAGTCTGTGTCATAACCGCATAAACACAAAAATAACACATCAGTGTTTAAGAAAGAGGCTCAATTTCTACAGTTAGAACGTTGTTTCTTTCCTGTTCCCGAGAAAATGTCTTGTTTCAGCACGATAATGCGCCTGCTGACACTGCAAAATCAACCGAAACGTGGTGGAATTATACCTCTTTTCATACAATGCCCTCGCCCTTGCTAAATCGTAACTTTAAGGCGATCGGGAACTTGTGGAGTAAAGTTAAAATATAATTGACTAGAAGAAAGATTCCATACAAAATATCACTGTGGGAGGCAGTACAAGAATGGGAAAACATCACCCACCAACAAGATAAGAAGCTGACAGACAGCTGACCCTAACGTATAGTCTTTATACGGAAGGTGTATAGAGGAGCTAACCTGTAGTAGTTTACTGATAATTTGTTTATTTTTGATTTTGTAAGATTTTATTCAAAATAAATATCTAAAATTATCCAAGTTCAATTTTTAGCCGTTTTTTTTTTCAAAATAATTATTAAAAATTAACCAAATTCAATTTTTTGGCAATTGAGTATATATATATATATATATATATATATATATATATATATATATATATATATATATATATATATTGTTGTTTATTATCTATGTACGTATACGTTTCGTCCTTTTTAATCAGAACTCATCAGCATAGGCATATAACTATTCACTACAGATCCCGACACCTAGAACCATTCGGCCACCGCTAGATAACTAAATAAACAGTGATAATTTTAACACTTATAATGACACTATTCGGATCACTGCCTCACAACGGCTGGGACTCTGTTTGTGCCACCCACACCGGTGTAGCTGTGGGCAGGTCGTTGACGAGTTTGCCCTGCATCATCTCTCTTGTCGATTTAGTGCCGGCCGCCTGCCTCGCCACTCTGCCCTTAACGACGGAGTCAGGCGAGGTCTCGACTCGGTAGGTTTTACATTAGTCCTTGAACCAGTCGGCCTGGACAGAGGGGACAGTCGCAGGCCTGATGGGATGACTGTGCTTGCTTTCTGAGCCGGAAAGCCGCTGATCTGGGACGCCACTTGTTCTGACTCCTTTTCACCAGCAAGGATTGCGGAATCCGCGGTGAAGCCCGTCCCGGCGGCTCTGCTCGTCGAAACAAGGAAGCGCAGAAAATATAGCTCGCTCACTGACCGTTTCGTCTTCCAACCAATTTCAGTGGAAACGTCGGGTGTGCTTGGCCCTGAGACTGTTAATTTTTTTCAGGACATTGGCAGAGGATTTCAACGTCTAGGCACGAGCCCCGTGAATCAGCCTGGTTGTTCCAACGCATCTCCCTTGCTATCGTTCGTGGAAACGCTATGTCAGTAACGGCGGCGTCACTTCCGTTCTAATCGTCATCTGTCGACTCTCTCTTTCTTTCTCTGACAATTGTTTCAAGCCTTATTGTTTTTTTGTTTTTTTTTCTCATCTAACAGAACAACTCCTTTTAACACTTATTTCGGCGGCTTGACGTCATAAGAGCGTTACCTTAATGAAAGGAACGATTATTTATAGCTAGCGACGTCATGCTGTGTTAAAACTAAATTTACAGTGCCCATCTACAGGATTTTCTAGTGACTACAGATAATATATATATATATATATATATATATATATATATATATATATATATATATATATATATATATATATATATATATATATATATGGGAAAATGAAAAAGGAAAACCAAAAAATGCTTTGTAAAACCAAACCTTCCAGCAGAAGCTACGGAGATATAAAACACACACTATTCGCAGCCAACTCCCACAACAACAGGAGAAACTTTCTGCTGAGATGCATCGAAGAAAAGGTCATACCCGCAAGTACATTTACATTTTTAAAAGTGGCCATTATTTTATTTTATTTTTCCTCCCAATATGTCTACCCTACATGTATTTGTACTTGCATGACCTTTTTTCTCTATTTTATCATCCTGATGAAGTCTTATAAATAAAGACGAAACGTTGATGTACACATAAAAAACATCCATTTTTTGGTTTTCCTTTTTCATTTTCCCATCACGTCGGATTACCTTCATCCTTCTCTTCCCATATATATATATATATATATATATATATATATATATATATATATATATATATATATATATATATATATATATATATATATATATAATGTCTGCTTGAACAATATGAGATCACTAAAATCTAACAATAGTTTGTCAGGATCCTAAATAAAAATTAGCGTAGTATGGCGAACAGCCACCTACTTAAACAATCACATACGCACAAAAGTCGATAAAAATTCAAAGTGATTAATCCACACAATAGTGACGAAAGTTAAATACTTAAAAGTAAACATATGATTTTCCCACAAAATCTGCAGTACATTTGCTAGTACAGTAAAGCTTCACACGTAAAATCAACAAAATGTTCGAAATGAATAAGACAAGGAATTACTTATATAATGTATACAGTACACATATACTCTCTGCATGACATTCGGGCTAAAGATACGAGTCATTTAAAGCCATTTAAAGTCATCTATCTTCGTTCGTGAAAGGTATATATTTTTGTTAGTTTGCTGATGCCCTTTCGGGGGAGGGAGCTGAATAACCAACATTAAACAACTGACCTTGTGCCACTTTCCTGCTTCTTTGTGCGAATAATTACCCTTATTATCCATATACTATTTAATGTGCTATGTTACATGATAATTCGAATAGGATCCGACAAGACGCGAACCCGGGATAGCTGACCCTATATTCTGGAATATCATCAATTAGGCCAGTAATGCATCTACGAACACGTCCTGAGAATAGTTTACATACTAGTATGTAATATTTATATTTGATTCTAAATATGTATATATTCTTTTGTTAATACAGTCATGCAAATATTAAAAACGTGTACCTACCCAGCGTTTCCCGAGATGCAGTGAATACATATTTGTTCGTCATTTTTATTTATTCGCCTATTTTTAAACTTATAGAGAAAAAATGTGTTATAAAGGAGAAAACGTCCTTTTATATTCTTTAAATAAAATATGAGTCATTCCTCTGATTAAATTTGAGCTCTCCGACATAATTAAAAAAATGTGTCAATATTATCAGTTATCCGGGCGGGACAAAATCTTTTTTTTAAATATACTGTAGCGAAGTATGTTATTATTATGTCAGAATCAAAGTGTGTTATGTCAGCTTAAATGCTATTTCGGTTCAACTTTCAAAATCACAAGATAACTTTATGTTAGATCATCTAATTTTTTGAGTGATTTAATGTTATTCCGCTTGAAGCCGCTTGAAGCCGAATTTCAATCGATATCATATCAGGATGTCGCTTTTAGTTTAGCGAAGGTGCGAACCATTTTCGTTTCATGCTAAATAGCAGGTAAAGATCTTACCTTTGAATACCGAAAACTTGTGTGTCATGACAATCAAACGAATAATAAAATAAGGAAAATGAAACGATTTGGGTAAAGTTTAGAATTCAAAAACGAATATATTTTGCATAAGATTATCTTTCATTTCCTAAATTCCAAAACTACAATGCATTTATTTTGGTATTAGTCGTAAAAATATCACTTTTATTTAAGTACTAGCTGCAGAATACATCCTCAAAACTAGAAATTTCTTTAAAGTGAGTCAAAACGTCTCTAAAAGAGGCTCTGTCTGTCGGTGGATCGATCGGTGATATTTAAAAATTTTAAAAGTATCTTAGTGAGCATGTTACACTTAAGTTTGAAATAATATTTCAATCGGTATATCTCGCGCATAACATTTTAGTCGGTATGTTACACTTATGTTTGAAATAATATTTTTATCGCTATGTGACACTCAAGTTTTAAATAACATTTTAGTCGGTATGTTACACTTATGTTTGAAATAATATTTTATCGCTATGTGACACTCAAGTTTTAAATAACATTTTAGTCGGTATGTTACACTTATGTTTGAAATAATATTTTTATCGCTATGTGACACTCAAGTTTTAAATAACATTTTAGTCGGTATGTTACACTTATGTTTGAAATAATATTTTTATCGCTATGTGACACTCAAGTTTTAAATAACATTTTAGTCGGTATGTTACACTTATGTTTGGAATAATATTTTTATCGCTATGTGACACTCAAGTTTTAAATAACATTTTAGTCGGTATGTAACACTGAAGTTTGAAATAATATTTTATCGCTATGTGACACTCAAGTTTTAAATAACATTTAAGTCGGTATGTAACACTGAAGTTTGAAATAATATTTTATCGGTATGTTACACTTAAGTTTAAATAACATTTCAATCGGTGTGTCATACTTACATTTTAAATAATACTTTAATCGGCATGTGACATTTTTGTTTGATATAACATTTTAGCTGCCATGTCACACTTTTTGTCACAAGTTTCAGATAAGTTCTTAGTCAATATGTCACACCTAATTTTGAAATAATATTTAATCTGTATGCCACACATAAGTTTAAAATAGTATTTTAGTCAGCATGTCACAGTTCTACCATATATGTATATATATATATATATATATATATATATATATATATATATATAGCATAATATAAAATGAAATAATAAAATAAGGTGCAAATCAAATTTTATTAGAATTCAAAGTTCAAGCAAAGTATCTTAAAGTCCTAAACTCATGAGTTTTCAAAGATAATTCTTCTCCTCAGAGGACCATTACCGCAGTGATATCACTGCAGGTGATTATATTACACTTTGCAAATATATAAAAATATATGCAAAAATGCATAAAAGTATATAACACATCAAATATATCAGCCTAAAACATACTTTTGTTAAAGCTATACAATCCAAGTCATACAATTTAAAAAAAAACTTAGGAAAGATATCCAAGAGGTTGATTGAAGATTGATCCAGGTAATAAGTGACAGTCCAAAAATGAAAGAATTGATTAAATTGAAAAAGTCTATCCAGTCGGGAAATGCGGCCGCAATCAATGCAATAAATGACAGTTAAAAATCGATTGCGGACGCATTTCCCGACTAGATAGACTTTTTCAATTTAATCAATAAGTGTGAAGTACCATTTTCGGCAGAATGCACACAACGTAGATGAGTGCATTCTTGTTTACTTTTTATTTTTATAAAAATAAATAAAAAATTACTCTTTTTAATAAATACATTTTTCTTAGATTACAATAATTATAAATGACTCATCATCACTAAATAAATAAAATTATCGATTATTTTACCATGAAGTAAGTTTACAAATGTTATATGGAAAGTCAAGTTAGATAAAAATGGAAATATGATATTTTAAGCAGACAGTTGAAAAAAGATAAATATCTTCATTCTAATTAATGGATCTTAAAGTCAGGGTCCAGTTTTGAGCTAACGAATCTAGTAATGCTATTATGATTAATATTTTAGTCTCAATGTTATTTTACCATAAACAATCCTCAGAGTTAGTTGTGTATTATTGGCATGAGCGATAGTTGTGCATTGGATCTGCAAGGCGTGAAAACTGGATAAACAAATAAACATAGATTGATAAATCGCTAGAACGAGCACAAATATCAACACAGAGCGTGCATATTTTTGTATTGTATTAAATTATTCTCAATATCCCGGAAAAAACTGTGAGAATATCAAGTAATATCTTTGAGAGTTGCGACGTAGTTTTTGTTACAGACATACAGACAAATAATCTGCATTATATTATCCTTATAGATTTTAATAATCTTTTTGGCTTCATTATATTTGGTTTAACGCCTTTTTTTATATGTATGCATGTGTTTGAGAAATTATATATAAATGTATATAATTAGAAAATAATACTTTTCAATGTGCGATAGTTTGTTAAAAAATGGGGCGAGCTGAAAGAAATCCGACTTTACCACATAATAACAAAGTAGAGAGAGAGAGAGATAAAGAAAGAGATAGATAGAGGGGAGAGCAATCATTCTTTGATACTTTGATACGTTGATACTTTTCTTCAGGAAAAAGGCTACTCAGCCTGTAACCCCTTCTCTATACCTGGTCTTATAGTTTCAGTAGACGCATGTGCGGGTCGAACAGTGTATTGCTTACTGGACCAGTACTTGTCTAGTTTGCTTTTAAATTCAATTGTGTCTTTTGCATTTACAACTGAATTGGGAAGCTCATTCCCGTTGTTCCTTACTCGAAGTCCAAACGAATGCTTCCTAGTGTTGAGTCTGATGTGCTTCTTGGACAGTTTGAAGTTGTTTCCCCTTGTCCTGGAATTGGTATTAAGTGGTAGAAGTTGTTTTTGTTTGATGTTGACCTTGCCTGTTTATATCTTGTACACTTCTATCATATCACCTCTTTCACGTCGGTAGTGTATTGACGGTAGTCTCATCTCTTTGAGCCTCTCCTCATATGGCAGGTCTTTGATTGAGGAACACAACTTTGTTGCTCTTCGCTGAACTCTTTCGATTTTGTCGTTATCTCCGGCATAATGGTGGATTCTTGCAGCGTTTCCATATTCCAATATTGGCCTGACGATGGTTGCGTATAATTTTCTTATGATGATCTTGTAACGACTAACAAACGTTCTTCTAATCAGTCCTAAAATATGATTCGCTTTTTTGACGGCATCAGCAACATGTTGGTGAAAAGAGAGTTTATTGTCGATGTGCAATCCGAGGTCTTTTTCGTTTTCGGATTCCTTTAGTTCTTTTATTTCTCCATTACTGTTTTTCATTGTGTATGGTGTTCTGTTGTTACCATGCCCGAAATGCATTACACTACACTTGCCTGCAGTGAACAGTAATTGCAACTCCTCCGACCACTTAGATAATTTGTCCATATCACTTTGTATTGATGGTGTGTCGTCTGGTGTGGTAGCCTTGTCGTACATTTTTGTATCGTCAGCAAAAATACGCACAACACTATTGATAGCATCTGGAAGGTCATTGATAAATATAATATATCTCTTTATTAAACTTTGTTTATATGTCTTTGCTCACAAAAAAACGTACGAATCTATAAGTTGAGTGTTATATCGTGTTTTATTTTACTGTTTGGATTTCCTTCGTAATGTTACTGACCAATCAGAACGAACGATTTATTTCACGCAATGTGTTATGATGTTACATCCGCTTAGCGGATAAGTGACACCATCACTATATAAACGTGATTGAGACTAGTTTTAATATCTTCCTATGTCGTGTGGAATGTTATATAATTACAATCGTATAATTGGATAATATTTAATGGTTTTTTTTTCGATACATGTAAGATGAATGTCATTGGATGATGGATAGTGATTCAAACACAAATATTCTAAGTCATATTTGGTCCCCCGATTTATAAAATCGAGGGACTTATGTTTTGAGGCATGTCCATCCGTCCATCCGTATTTTTCTCCGCAACCATCCATTGAATTTCTCTGAAATTTTGCACGAAGTTGTAACTTTGGTCAGGTTAGAAAGTGACATTCTCCGATTTTTGAAAAACATCTGGTTAGCCCACCAGGGGGGGGGTCAAAAGGCCCCAAAATGGCAAAAAATTACATTTTTGGCCCCATAACTTTTCATCCATCAATTTTATTTCTCTGAAACTTGGCCAAAATGTGGAGGTAATTGTTCCTAATAGAAAATAAGTATCGCTGCCCTAGGAAAACATCTGGTTCGCGCCCCCAGGGGGGCAAAAGCCCCCAAAATAGCAAAAAAATGGCCCTTTTCTCCCATAACGTTTGATCCATCCATTCAATTTTTCTGAAACTTGGCCAAAATGTAGAGGCAATTGTTCTGGTTATAAAATGAGCATCTTTGACATCATAAAAATTCTGGTTCGCGCCCCCAGGGGGTCAAAGGGGAGCGGGGTCATAAATGCCTCCAAATTGCCCAAATTTATTGCATGTTACACTCGCCACATCGAGTCACATACAGAGGGCGACCACACACGCGCGGCTTGTTTTCTTTATGTCCTTCTATATTTTTTATTAATCTCTTCTAATAAATGTGAAGCGGAACATGAGGATTTACTGTATACTGATATTAAATATTAGGCCAGTACACACACTCGTATATAAAATGATTAGTGTAGAATAACAGGGGATTAAAGGCCAGCCGGTATCATCTTCATGACCATATGATCAGAACTGTACAACATAATCACGTTAGATTTTTCTTCCTCCCACAGCGGTAAGATATGACACACGGTCGAGAAAGTAGGATTTAAAAAGCCATCGCCTGAGAAAGTGAGCACTGGCCTGCAAAAAATACCTGGGCAGCCTCGCTGGCATTCCCCGATAGAGGCGCCTCAGGTAGTAAACGATAAACTTATTCCACCCCAAAAAGGGGAGGTAAAGCCTGGGAGAGAGGACTTCCTAGAACTGCACAGAACACACCGACAGACCGGCGGAATCAAGACCCGAAGGCCAAGACGATACCGGTCTATACGATGTAGTATCCATCGGAACAGATTGTATTTAGGGCGATACATCCCGGGAAACATTAATTCAGGGAATTAAAATGATATTCCCAGAATGCATCCACCCTTAGGCATGAAAGCCCACTATGGAAGGGGGAAGGTTGGGGTCGGGGGTCTTTGTGACATTTAAAGCCAACGCCCGTCAGTATTCCCCGGTAGGGACGCCTCAGGCGATAGCAATAAACTGACCATTCTCAAATTGTGAGAAGGTAAAGACTGAGAGGGTGGACCTCCCAGAACTGTGGAGGACAAACCCACAGACCGGCGGAATCAAGACCCGAAGATCCAATCGAATAAACCTCGTTTGTCTTCCCTCAGTTTTCTTTCGACTTAGTCCTTTTGAATCCCCCACAGACGCTACGTGATATATGGGGTTAACGGCGGCAATGAATGCGAGTATTACATCGCACCCTAAGGGGAGTAATGCGTGGCCGACGCCGAATTCCAGAAGATGTGGGGACGAAAATGAAGATGATTAAAAATAACAGGAACAATAATAAAAATGGCTTGTTCTATTTGGTACTTTGGAGAGAGAGACATAGAGAGAGAGACGGAGAGAGTAAAACCTTGCTTGAATTTACATATATGAACGAGGAAAGCAATGACGTTTTCAGATATGGAGGGGTGGATGTTAGATATTTGGCCAGAAGACCCACTAGTATATACACTCATGAGATGAGGATAACAGGAAATTAAATGTTAGCTTAATGAACATATAATGTGCATTGCTAGATTGTGGAAATTAATAGAAACCGATATAACTTAAAATGGCTCAAAGATTCGGAACGCAGATCAAGCCGAATAACCCTCGTTTGTCTTCCCTAAGTTTTGTCTCGATTTAGTCTTTTTTGAAAGTAGAAATACGGAGCTTTGATTTAAGGACGGCAATCCCTCAGTCTGGGAGGATAATTTAGAAGGGTGTACAGGGAAAATATGCAGCTACAACTGTATAAATACAATTTGTGAACAGGATATGTAAACGTTAAACGGAGTAAATTTTTAAGTTCACTGTTTTAATATCAGATAAAAAAATTCGGGTGTAATTGTAATTAATAAACGAGAGTAATATTCTCTTATTTATGATAACTTCCAATTTAGAGACGTCTTTATCAGTTTATCTAAGAAGAATAAAGGTTTCAAAAGTCTTTTGTTATTCTTCTTTGTCATTACAATAATAAAAATTATAAGTTAAATTAAACCTCTCTGTAACAGCAAGCAAACTGGAGCAAAGATCTCGGACACGAATTATACTTATGAATATGTATTTATTTGCGTGCACGTGGCCAACGCTGAACTATAACATCTTTTCACCGTAAAACCGGAAATACATGAAAATAAAAAATTCTTACAAACATGTTCTAAGACAAAACAAAGCAAATTATAAAAGAGTAAAAATTCAAATAGGTTTTGAGAACTATGCGTTGCTTACCTCTATTTTTGCCAAGCTACTTGCCCCAGAGCCAACATCTATCACAAGCGGAACAAACGTCCGACACCCATGTTGACTGATTCAAAAAGATCGCCTCTGTGCAAGCAGGCGGTGTAGAGGCACGACAGTTACCCCGTGTGCATGTCTGCCGGAAGAGGACGATGCTGAAGACAAAATGTCCCCTTCCTGAATTATGACCGGCCAACATGTGAAACTCCTACGTTTACACTCTCATTCAGCGTTTTCTTTTCATTTGTAGTTGATCTTTTTTATTCTAAGCTATTCTTTTTTTTAATTTGAAGTCCAACATTTTTAATTTGTTTATAACCACATGCAGCAGCTTATGTAGAATGAATCGTTAACAATGAATAGTTTACGATAGATATGTTTCTTTCCCTTGTAAAAATGAAATCCAAAATGTTGATATGCCGTAAAACGTTAGAGAATAACCATTACCTCTGTAGAGAACTTTAATTGTTATAATGTTGTTATACTAATGAATAACTACTTATCAAGATCAAAATCCACTCGTGGATAGAGTGAACGAGATTATGTTAGATGATGAACAATACTATGAGAGGATGGAAAATGGTGATGGGAATAGACATAGTATTTAGTGACATTGGACTTGTCGGCGACCATGTTATAGTGTGCAGGCAAGCAGACATTACATCTATATTACGGAATATGTCCGTCAATCGATACAATTAAACATTGTAAAGTGATGGCTTCTATTAACGACGTCACCACACGAGCATCAAATGTCTGTCGATTTTCCTTTAACATAGCTATATTATATCTATCAACCCCCTTGCAAAAGATTAAACACAATGTCAGATGGTGTTTTGAAAGGCCAGCGCACTAGATGAATTACACTCTAGCCTACGGGCGATCAACAATAAACTAAATCCTTCTCAGAGAGAGGGTAAAGCCTGGGAGGTGAGCCTCCTAGTACTGAACAGGTCCATATATCAGCTCGACAGCAACTAAGCCACTACCGAACTGAATATGCAATATTAGAACATATATTACACGTTGCTCCTAGGTCAAAGGGAAAGTAACTATATTATAACTAACTATATTATATTTGTGATCTATTATAACTACTTATATTATATTTGTGACCTATTATAACTAACTATATTATATTTGTGATCTATTATAACTAACTATATTATATTCGTGACGTATTATAATGAAAAGAAATAAACAGTAATTTTACATTCAACGTTCGCACTAAAGACATCTTATATCACCCCAATCCATCCTATTTTTCAACTCCACTTAATAACCTCGTTTCTACTTAGAAATCGACCGGCTTGCTTTCGGGCAAATGGCCAGAAAACAGTCGGTGTTCTACGCTTAGAATGATTTGGAAGGGTGTGACTAATCGGAAATATATATTTTATTCTGTTGTCTCTTTTCCTACTGTTTGTTTTTCATCCAACTACAGCATTATCATTTTAAGTCGCTACACTTGAGGTGGTTATAACTTGCGTCTTCGATGTGTCGGGTTGTGTGTATATCACATCGGGGTCACCAACTCTAAGTAGATACAAGTGTGTGTTCAGTTAATAATCGCTACATCTAAATAACAAGAAACTTTATTATCAGGAAGAAAAGTATCTTATCGGAAGTGTTCCGTTGAAAGTGAAAAAGTCAGTATATACGCAAAATTATGGATTGTGTATTTGCGTGAATCTAACAGCGTGTATGTGCGCGTGTGTATATGATTTACTATGACAAACAGACTAATATGTGTGCATGACAGTGGAATTGTCTGCTATCTGTGTCAGTAAAGTGGACAGTTGGGTGTAATTAGTTTTTCTCACATATGGTGTGTGTATGTTTATAGCGAACAAACGAAGGTGGAAATGAGTCAGTCGTCATACTAGCAAGCTGCCTGGTATATTTTACACGACTGATTTTCTCGTTCGAAAACTTGCTTTATATAGTTTTACATCGGATGATACTAGCTTTTACGTCTTTTCTCAACGGTTATATTTGCTTGTATAAGATGGATGAAATCGCGTCTCTCCGATTTGTAAAAAATATACTTTAATAAATGAAGAGTTCGAATGTTAAACGCGATAAACACCATTTTCAAAATCACGAAACTGTCCCTACAAAAGTGTTGCATTTCGACACTCGGCGACACCCCAAAACTATTTGTTACATTATATGATACGGAAATATTTCAATTAAAATCAGCTTTTATTCGAAGTCTAGATTTTATATATTCGTGTTCTTATTGTTTAAGGTTTCAGTTTAAACGAATTGGATTTATCGCGTTTTGCGTTCGAACTCTTCAAATATTTAAATCTTGAACGTTTTTTCATGAATGAATGTGGTATTATTGTTGTCGCAGTGTGAGTGGTATAGAAGTGGTTATGGTGAATGACAGTGTTAGTGTGCACGGGTCAATGAATTTCTCAAGATCACATTAAGACCAATAGTTCCCCCTGTAACAATATCAACTGGGCAGAAAATGAGTGAGACACTGATAAAGAATATTTATTTGAAACGTTCATTGTCGGCGCAAACATAAACGCAAGATATGTCTTCAAAGTGAAAACTGAAAATAAACAAATAAAATTCTATAAGCATTTCTAATACAACAAATTAATAATACATCGGGCCTTATTCTGACACAAAACATCACGTTTATTCAAGCATGCTAGTCGTTTCATAAAAGGACTGTATGGAGGTTAAAAAGTCCAATCGTTAATTACTATCGGACATGTGCGGAAGCTAAATGTACCTTCTGTGGATTAATGCCGGCCAAAGGCAAAGGGGAATAACTCGCACACATTTGAACTCCGTTCAACCCAAAATTCGAACCTTGTATCCAATTATGTATCTTTGTAAATGTAAATCATTGTAAATAGTGAACATTTCATTTAGTTTTATGGACTTATTGATCTGTGTGCTAAGTTAATTTAAGCAAGCTTTGCCGGACGCATTTAGATCAATAAATGCCGCAAATAACACAGAGGTTATTATGAAGTGAAAGTCTAACAAGACATCGATAATTGCTTCCATGTTTTGGATGAAATAAAAGTGGCTCTAAAAGCATTGTTCAGCTGCGCGAACAAGATAACATACGATTACGATATTAGCTCATAACGACTCCCCATATTTTATTCATTAGAAATGAAAGAAAAAAACAGAAAAGATAAGAAAAAAGAATCAAATTAAACTACTTCAATGCAATCAACTGGCTGGTACTTTTTTATATATTGGCACTCAATTAAGTCGAAATTAATTATCAATTTTATGGTCATTGAAATTATAAAACCTGGACATCAATTAAAGCAGCCTCGGAATAATAATGGTAATTTAGAATATTGGAATTTGCATCATGTTTTTCAAGAAGCAAATTCCTAAAATATATAACTAAATAGAGCCTATCGTTGCATATTCTTTATTAAACTTTTCACCTTGCGCTATTAAATCTCATTTGAATTAGCAGATTAAGTATATGTGTGCTATCATAAACATCTTTAAAATACCATGATTATACCATGCGCCGTGCTGTAGATTAAGAGATGTATACCACAGTGAGACGTTAGATGGACAATATGGCATAAATTAGTGTTATGACGTAAGCGAACGGGCAATGATAATTAAAACAAATCAGGTTTTTAGTAGGTCGAATAAGTTATTAAAAATTTGATGAATGTATATTCGCAAAAATAAGGAATTACTACAAAATTTGTATGACATAAATCGATGACGTAAACAGTAAAGTTAAAGACAAACAGACAAAGAAAACGTAGAGAAAATGAAGGCGGAACGACAGTGGAAATTAAGTAGGGATGGACGAGTTTACGTTAAGCCAGGTATTGAGACAGTAGTTTACTGTGTGCTGGCCAACGGTAGCGTGTAACAGTTTCTTCAAATAATATATGAAGAGTTGTTAACGGGAAAATATCTACTGGTAGCGCAACAACAACAAACAAGAAATAGCAGTAGCACTAAAGAGGCAGTCGCCAACAAAGTCGACAACAATTCGACAAACTACGACAATCTACAACTCTTACTAGGATACGCGTTTCATATAAAAACTGTACCAAGTTATGAGCGAAATATTACATGATGAATTAAGTTACATTTAAGAGACTAAAACAAATACTGATTCCAAATTGTAATGAAGAAAGACATTTTCTTAAAAGATTCGGACTCATCTGACGAACAAACGTATACAAATATTGACTACACCAAGTATTATTATTATTAGTAGTAGTAGTAGTAGTAGTCGTCGTAGTAGTAGTAAGCTTTCTCACAGCAGTTAAGTAGCCTTGCTGACAACAACTGTCTATTGTTTTCCATAGTTCCTATTTCTTATTTCTCGTTATATTTTTCACGTACAAAAGGTTATAAACCTTACTTTTAACGATTCCAGAGTTTTAATGTGTTTGATAAATTTAGTTAAAGCACAAATGTTAATAGTTTAAATTCTTAGACAAATGCTTTAAAATAAAATGTACATCTAATGAGGACGTGGCCTATCGAATGACATTTAAAAAACGTACATCGTGGATCGTTATCAAAACATATTTTTCAATTTGGAATTATGAAGGATCAAGGCTTACTTTTCAAAATAAATATTTTTACACCACTAAGTTCCTTAAATATGTTATTAATCTCGATTTTCCACACACTATATAGTGTGTGGAAAATCGAGATTATGTTTTATGTGTAAATGAGCTTCTTTGTGTAAGGGTTGTTTATGTAATAGTACCCTATTACTAATCTAATATGCTTAATAGTCCATATTTTTCGTCTGCATGATTATCATATATATTTACCACTATTTACTTTTTTATTCGGTTACCTGAAATAAGAAGGTCCAACATTCGCAGGATGCCAACCGAGCTCTTATGTACACAATCAAAGTAGCCTCTGCTGATCATGAGGCTCAGATCTTTCTTCTATGTTCCACAAATTTATATTTGGTTGATGTCAATTGATAATGGTTTTATTTGTGTATGTGCCAACACCAGGCCCAGGCTTATTATACGTGTTATCCTGTCACAGGGATAATTTTTATCAATCCCAAATGTAAAAATAACAGTTCACTATCACACCCAATGTACCTGTTAGATGTTTACAATAAAGAATGATTAGTATTTATTTCAAGGCTTATATACATTATCATACATATAAACATTGTCAGGTAAAAGAGAATACCACATAAACTGCAATATATTGTCTGTATCCTAAGTATGTGTCCTCTGTGTACGCTTATGGTGGTCGCCCTATTTCATATAAAACCGATATTAACATCATACATTTACTTGTAGGGATATAATAAAACATGACGTATCGCCGATAGGTTTTGTCGTCTCTTAGTTGGCCGTTTTCAATTATGTCAGGTGCATTTGTTTTTGCTTTTTTATAAAAAGTGGTCTGCCATATCAAAGATACACGTGAACAAATAAAATAAATATGGGGAAGGGGGGAATTAAATTCCTTAACACAAGAGATCAAACGGTAGAAGAAGAATCAACGACTGATGGACTTGCTTTATTTAATTTCTCTCCGAAAGAGACGAAAATGGGAGATACGTAGGTATGTTAAATAATGGCCCTGTGAGAGATGGACGCATCTATCGTTTCGATGTGTTCCCACGGGTGCGCGGAAACATTGATGCAACCTATAGGTTACCGAAGGTCAAGGGTTCAATCACACCTGCGTGTTGATGACGAGATTTGGTGGCGAGAGTTCCACGTGGGAAAGTTGAATTGGGATTTTTATTCAGTTCTCACTTGGAA
The DNA here is from genome assembly GCA_963556195.1 of Sepiola atlantica. Lineage (NCBI taxonomy): Eukaryota > Metazoa > Mollusca > Cephalopoda > Sepiida > Sepiolidae > Sepiola > Sepiola atlantica. The sequence goes on from OY744534.1 coordinate 58,321,422, forward strand.
GCGACGAGAACAAGACACAATTATGTAGCTGTTACGAGAAGGGATCTTCGAGTCCCAAAATATAAGAGCCTTATTAGAATCTTTCACATTCCTCTCTCTACAAGTAATTACGAAATAACGTGTGAATTTAGTTAGCGTAACCTCTCTCTCGATCCCAACGAACTCCTCAGGTCAGCTAATTAAATAGTTAAATAAACCCGGCTCGAATTAAAACAGAAAAATACTTTGTTGTACTTGTTAACAAGTTGATTTCAGCCCACGAAGAAACGCCGGTACGATGGACGACCAACGAAGATTAGGGCGACGGCGGCAGCGTCTGCGGGGACGGTGATAACAAAGACAACCATAGTAGTCGCGAAAAATGGATGCAGGCAGACGACGAGAAAAGAAAGGAGAGAAGAGAAAAGGTTGGTACGAGTAGTAGTATAGCGGCGACGGCGATCGAGAATCGGATCGAGTAGCTACGACAAACCGCCTCATTTGAATCAACAGCGAAGGTTCTTCTACGACACGCGACAATAAAGACATGTCAGAAGCTAGTAATGTAACAGGTAATCCTTTTAGACGTCTGTGCACTTTCAGCCAGCTTTTAGATATGACGGCGTACATGTTACAGAAGAATGAGAAAAGCGGGCTTAAACACTTGACCGATTACATATAGGTCGCACCAACATTACACACTCATATTTGCTTAAACGAGAAGATCCGCCATTCCATATTAGCTGTCCTGCTTCATTTAAAGTAGAACATATATTGTTGAAAAGTATTGATTTCAATGAAATCCGTTCTAGACATTCGTGTAAACGTGCATCTGTGTGTGTCCACTGCACAGGCCGTTATCGTCCACTTGTTGTCTTCATATGAAGACGGTGATCGATTCCCACAACAGTTGCAGTGTAAATCGCGTGGTCTCAGTCAGTGCTGCAACACCAGGATGCTCTCTCCAAATAAAAGCACAACTTCAGTTTAAAACAAGTAGCAATGTTTTATTCTTAGAGACCTCACAATGATACTCGATGTTTTCTACTGAATAACAGACTTTCAAATCAAGAATCACATATCTCCCAACCGAATACAATCCATTCGTTTAGAGTCCAAATGTCTATCGGTCTCTGAAAATCACAGAACCCCCCACTGGCCTCCTCTCTGCTGGAATATATATAGATGTCACTTGGACTACACCAGAAGGACCACTCAATGTTATCAGCTGTTACTATATATATATGAGGTAAACCATCTGTTATGAATATTAACTTTGGAAAACATCAAGTGGGTAATAATCACAGCGTAGAACCTCGTATCTGAAGGAACATTAACTTTTTAAAATGAATTAATTTCACAACATTAACCCTCGTTTATAAAGGAAATAACTTTTTAAGGGTAGAAATGAGATTTTTGTCGGGCTAACCCTGAGCCAGATATATTTCCTATTTCTTGGGTGGACTCCCTTCTCTTAGTTAAATATTTTGCACTCGCAGGCCTGTCGTCCGTAACATGATGTATTTATGCACCCTATTAAACATGCTGGCTTGTTTACAATTACCAGGTCGGTGAATTGTGAGAAACTTTTGAGCAGATTAATCTTAGTAAACAACAAGTGTACAGAAAGTATAAATACTCCACCGGCTTTTTACAAACTTCAGTAACAAAAGCAGATAGTTTAACTAAACTATCCCGTTTTACAAAGAATTACTATTTTTACTTTCAGTCGGCATTAAATGACCCACTGATGCTGATGTGCCGTAAAACAGACTAAATCAAACTAATTTTTATTTTGTTTTTATTATGTACTAGCAAGTCACCGATTATAAAGGGCCATAGGTCACTCGAGCACAAACGTTAATGAGTGTCAGATAGACCGCGAGACAAAAATGTAGGGATTTGTAACGATGGTTGAAATTGAGCAAAATCGAATTTGTTCACATTGGATTTGAAATCGACCATGTTGTAGTCATTCTGGAAGCAGTCCTGTGGTATTGTGTTCCAGAGATGGGTAGTTCTTGGAAATAAACTTTGATCATGGAAGTTCTGTTAAGATTTAGGTACATAGAGGAAGAAAGGAAAATTATTTACAGTGGCTGTATCAAGGCGAGCGTTTGCTGTGAATGTTTTACAGGGGGGGGGGGATCATAGCTATAGCTGAGTCGAGCAACTATCATGAAAATTACGATAGAGTAGAGAGAGACTACCAGTTGTGATGTGTTCCACAGATTAGAAAGAAAGACTATTCATAGTAATTTACTTTGATTTTAGGTTCACAGGGAAAGAAAGAAAACTTATTTTCAATTTTGGTAGAGATACGAGTTCTTGCTATATATGTCTCACAGGGAAGAACTAAAGATCAGAGCTCAGTCGAACACCTACCATAGAACTAACGATAAAGTCATTCATTCATATCGTATGAATCAGATGATTCTATTGTGTGCATTTCTTTACCCGATATCTTTTAGAATTCTTTCTAGAAAGACATCGGATACTTACAGGAGGGGGGCCACGTGAATGTTGCCAACATCCTAAGTGAAAGCGTTACTGTGGAACGAACTGGATTCGAACTTGGCAAATCCAGGCCGTCGGTCCGTGGCATCAACCACTTAACCACCGTCACCTCCTAACGATTAGGTAAGGAAAAAAGCTAACAACGTCTCTTCAATTATAAGGGGGGTCGTAAGGAGGAAAAAGGAGTATTCCCCACTGGATTGCGAAGTCAATAGTGTTGATCTACAGTTACCACGTTATCTGCTCAAAACATTGTCAACGAAGTATGTTCTTAAAGAGATGTGAAATAAAGGTGACATCACAGATGCATTTGTAGACGAAGTTCGCATTCAGAATCTGTTTATAACATCGTCGCAGCTGGTCTGCTAAGACACGCTTAAATAACAATGGCGACTGGTGACATTTTTCTCCGAAGCAAATACGGTGAGAAATACGATGTATCCAATTAAAGAATAGAATAGATAAAAGTTTTGAATGTGTTGAAAAAATTCACTTTTAGAATTGTTCTGCTTGTGTGAGGATGCGATCTTTTTGGATGCGTCCAGGTATCTTTATGATAAGCTCTGTCCGTCTGTCTGTCAACCATGCTTCACTTTCAAAAAGCAGCTGTGTTACTAAATGGTTTTGTTTATGTAACGCTACGAGGCAGGGCGTGGGTTTTGAACCCAGATCGCCGGCAGACGGATTTGAAGATAAATAAAAAAAACGACAAAAAAACAAAGAATTATTTTGGAATGAAACGAACAAAGCGAAGAACATTCATGGTCCATGACGTAAGTCAAAAGAACACGACCAACAAAGAATGGTATTGTCCGAGAAAAAGCGGGATGCAGAGAATAGGTCAGCTGTTTAACTCAGCGGTGAGATCGAGTGAGTTATTTAACTTATGCCTGGTGGACACTATTATCGGGTTGGCTAAAAAGTTCGTTCGTTCCGTATTTGATGTAGCGAGTATGTTGACGTCAGTGTCTAATAAGCCTCCGAGCAGAGGAGTTCTTACATTTTTGTTTGTATTTTAGACACTGAAATTAAAGATTAAACAGAGCACTACCGACATCTGATGCTTTTGTTTACTACAGAAAAGGAAACAAGCTACGGAAATCTACATAAAGATGTGTCATGTGTATGTGGAGAATGCTGTTACAGAAATAGTTTGCTCGATTTCGAGAAAATATTTTTTTCAGTGAGGTATGTTCTTTGTTCTGCCCAGCCAAAGATGATCAACAGTGACCAAGTAAAAGCCGTAGTTAAAGCCGTTTGACAACCAGACTAATCGCAGACATTCCCAAGATTTTCAAATCGAGCATGGAGAATTAATTGCATAAACTCGATTATGCTTCTAAACATGATGTTGGGTTCCTCCTTCCTAAAAACAAACGGACTTTTTGGCCAACCAATATAATATAAAATAATTTGGTTGGCTTGGTTAATACAGTAATTAGCATAGCCGGGCTTTATTGCATATTAGTAGCCTGTATAAAATATGCGGGGACTCTATGAGCGTGTTAGCTAAGTAGACCACGACCTTTGAACATCATAACGAAATGGCGTCTCCGATAGGATCTTTGTTATAGATAAAATACACTAAAATTGCAGAGAATAGAGAAAAGGCGATACATCCACACAAGGCGTGAACCCCATAAGATTGCAGAAAATACAATGATATTGGTTTGGCTAATACACGAATTAGCATAGCCGCACTTTATCGCCTATATGTAGACTGTATACAATAATCCGCTATCCTATTAGCATGTCTGCTAAATGAACCACGCACCTGAAAGGTCTTAACAAAATGAGATCGTCAATATGATTTTATTGAATATGGAATAAGCTGAAATAACAGAAAATGGAAAAGCCATAGATCTACACAGGATATGAAATCCATAAGATTCCAGATAAATGCTGTTGGCTTGGCTAATACAGTAATTAGCATAGCTTGGCTTTTTCGCCTATAAGTCCGCTGTATAAAATAAACTAGAATAGCACAGAATTGAGAAGAAGCGATACATCCACACAGGGCATGAAACCCTTATGATTCCGGGAAATGCAATGGTATTTGCTTGGTAAAAACAGTAATTAGCATAGCCGCGCTTTGTCGCCTATAAGTAAGCTACATAGAATAATCCGCTACCCCATTAGCATGTTTGCTGAATTAACCACTTTACAAAATGGGATCGTCGATATAATTTTTATTGAATACGGAATAAGCTGAAATAGAAGAAAATGGGGAAGAAGGTATGCATGCACACAAGGCGTTAAACCCATCAGATTCCGGGAAATACAATATGATTGTCTTGGTTAATACAGTAATTAGCATAGCCGGGATTTATCTCGTATACGTATCTTATTTGCTAAGTAAACCCCGTATTTGGGCAGGCATATTTTGCTTTCGTCTTCTAGTATATAAAGACTGGTTCAAGTTCCGAACAATAGCAGGTGCCTGTTCTCGTTACATCTGTTTGAATTTACGTGGTTAACCTTAACAGAAATTCTTACTGAGTATATAGATAGATACGATTTTAATCACCCGTAGGCAAGCATTAGGCGAGAGTATTCTTGCATGCACTTATAAAAAAGATAGTTGAAAATAATCAATGTTTGTTTTATTTATATTGATCAGATTTTTTTTTTCACAATGGACAGGTTTTAATTTATTTTTATAGTACATTTTCGACGTTATTGGGCATTTTTTTTATCTTTCCTGTATTATAACGAAAATTACTGATCGCTAAGATATTCTTCTCAAACTACGTACATCGATGGTTTTAATTTAAGGCTTCCTTGAGAAGTACAAATTATTTCGGGATTCCTTCACTGTAAATAATAATAATAATAATAATAATAATAATAATAATAATAATAATAATAATAATAACCGCACGAATGAGGCGCAAGCATAGGCTGACGCCACAAAAATTATGAACAGAGGGTCGAGGAGGGAAAGCGCAAACCAGACCTCCACTGGAAGAGCGCGGACAACTCCGGGACCTTGGGAAGGCTTGTTGCCACTCGGGCCCCAGAGGGGACCGATGGCCCTTATCAGCGGGAAATCGTTGGTAGGTGGCATCAGCGGTGATGAACGAAAAGAGGTGGAGCATACTGGAGGCCTGTGGAGACTTGTTGTCACTCGGACTCCAGGGAATACCACAGGTTGTCGGCAGTGGGCGACCACTGACGATGACCAGTGTGATAACTCCTAGTGAGTAAATAATAATAATAATAATAATAATAATAATAATAATAATAATAATAATAATAATAATAACAACAACAACAACAATAATAATTATAATGATAATGATAATAATAACAATAATAATAACAACAACAACAATAATAATAATAATAATAATAATAATAACAACAACAACAATAATAATAGTAATGATGATAATAATAAAACAACAATAATAATAATAATAATAATGATAAAAACATCAACAACAACAGCAATAATAATAATAATAATAACAACAACAACTGTTACATATTACCACTCCTGCCTTGACCGCGGCAATTCTCTTAAACAACGTAAACAGTCCCCAAAATGCATATGTTGCATAAAACACATGAAAATTAAAGCCACGAAAGTCTATCAAACGTCTCTAATAAAACGAAAGCAATAACGAAAGTTTA